>PISW01009052.1:0-65645 GCA_004023785.1 Mungos mungo
GGTGTCACCGGAGTCCAGTAGCCGGGGCTGCCCTGGGGGAGGTGGGGCCTTGAAGGGACAACAAGAAAGCTAGAGCCACGGAGGAAATAGAGCCACCGCCCAGAGAGGCCCCTCAAGTCAGAGAGAGCATGGAGAGAAGGATCTTCCCATTTCCCAACGTTGTATCCTCCAATCCCCCCAGTGGAGGTTCCCATTGGCTGAACCTAGCCAGAGGCAAAGGACACTGGGAGTTGTAGTTTGCAGCAGTCCACCATCTGCCATCAGAAATGACTGGAACAAAAGGGGTGAGTGGTCCCTCTCTAGGATCTGTCTCCCTTAACGCCCTTGGGGGTTTCCAATATGGCATCCAAGGGGGTCAAACTCAGTGGAGGAAGAAAACAGACACGTTCTGCCACTGTACTGCCCAGCATATCCTGCCTTCCACCAGGGACTCACCACGTAGCCCTTCTTACAGTCTGCGGTCCCCGCCAATGGCCCGGCCACCGCTCCCCTCCTTCCACTCTCAGAAAGTCCACCAGGCCTGCTGGTAACCAAAGGCCTGGCTTTGGCTGTGACCCAAAGAACTGGAAGAGACTTGACTCCACTCAGGGCTTCGGGCAGCGCCAGGGCGGCAGAAACCCAGGCCAGTTCCTGTCTAGAGTCTGATGAATTCTCCAACAGTTCCTCCTACCCTCAGAATTAAAAAATAATGTTTGTGCAGCCCTGCCCATTAGCGTGCCTGCCCTTTGACGGAGCCCCCCTCCGCCTTTCTGCCGCGGGCCTGCCTTCCCCAGCTCCAGCCAGGGCTCTTGCTAACATGCTCTCTGAAAGTCATTTCTGGACCCGAAACGAGGAAGTGGGGCCAAAGCTCACTTTGTGGAAAGATTTTATTTCCATCTGAGTCCACTTCAAGGCACGGCAAGGGATTAGTTTTGTTAGCTTTTCCCTCCAAAAAAACTGCAGGGCCTTCTTGAAGCAGATTTATGGAATTGCCCGGCAATTACATTTCAAACTACGGAGACCAGCAGCCCTTTCTGTGGGGACGACTCCAAATTGGCTGGCACCCGTGAATATAGGCTAAGTGGAAAATATTCAGCGAGCCTGGCCTGGGGCAATCAATTCCGAGACAAGTCTACGGGACCTGGTGCAGAGACCTGCGGACCCGTTCTCTCCCTGGATGTTTACTGAAGACAATGGGAGGAACTCATTCAACCCCGGGCAGTAAGAAGGTAAGAGACAGAGAAGGAAAGTGAAAATGGAGGGTCTCCCCTCCATTAGATTCCTGCGACCAGCGGCTCCCAACTTGGAGACACACTCAGCCTCCTAAGCATCCTGTTAAGATGCAGGTTCTGAGTCAGCCGGGCCAGGACGAGCGCCAACATTCCCAGTTTCTAACAAGCCCCACGAAATGCCCCTGCTCCGGGAGACATGCTTTGGAAAGCAAGGACCTAGACTTTGCGGTAAACAAAGTGGGGCGCATAGAATCATCCTTTGGGATTTGGGCCCACACATCAGAACTTCTATTAATACTCACTTTGGGGGCCCTTGGGAGGGCTCAGTTGGTGGAGTGTCCAAGTTCAGTTCAGGTCACCATCTCACAGTGGGTCTGAGCCCGCATCGGGTTCTGTGCTGACAGCTCGGAGCCTGGAGCCTACTTCCGATTCTGTGTCCGCCCCTCTCCTGCTTGTGCTCTCTCTTTCTTTCTCCCCAAAATAAATAAATAAACCTGAAAAAGATACTCATTTTGTAGCTCACCTGTCTCATTTCTAATCTTTGCACAAAATTACAGTTTTCATCATATATTAATCTAACAGCACGTGAATATATGTATGTGTGGATGCATGATATCTACGGATATATGTGTGGATATATATACAGTATATGGAAATATATATATAATCCACCCTCACTCTTAGACAGATGGGAATGCAAAATCATAAAAGTTTGCAGACCTCTGACCAAGTCCACGAAAGCTTCTTTGGATTTCCAGAGAGAATCATTTTTTTCCATTTTTTTAATGTTTTATTTTTATTTTTGAGAGAGAGAGAGAGAGAGAGAGAGAGAGCGAGCATAGGCAGGGGAGGGACAGAGAAAGAGGGAGACACAGAATCCAAAGCAGGCTCCAGGCTCTGAGCTGTCAGCACAGAGCCTGACGTGGGGCTCGAACCCAGGAACCGCGAGATCATGACTTGAGCCGAAGTCGGACGCTTAACTGACTGAGCCACCCAGGCGCCCCTTCCAGAAAAAATCTTCATACTGTACAGAACGTTTTCTCCAAGTCTCTCCAGTAACCCAAAGCCACTTTTATACGAAGGGGACCTCCTCACTGAGCACCTAGTCCGTGCCAGGCACTGTGCTGGGACATGTTACCCTGTCAGCCTGTCAGGTAAAGAGCATGACGCTCATGTTACAGATGAGGAAACTGAGGCACAGAAAGGGAGAGTGAGCCACCTCTGTTCCCCCACCTACCGGCCAGCGGAGATTCAAGCAATCTGAATGCAGACCGTTTGAACAGAGATTCACCAGTTCGATTCAAACAGGCCAAATGGGAGCTAAGGGAAGGCGCCAGGGTTCCGGAACTGGCCGTGGCCATGGCTGACCAGGGGTGGTCGGAGACCCTGAAGAGTGGTGTCTGAGCCTCTACCCGCCTTCCTCTGCCATTCCAGTTCAACAGCTGGTAGGATCCATCCTCCACACGCCTGCAGCCACTTCCCAGGGGTGCACTGGCGGCATTTACAGAGCAGCTGTGCACCCAGAGGTACCATTTCTCCTTGCTATCTCTAGCCCCCAAGAGATGTAAGCCATGTGCAGTCTGCGCTTAGGATTCCGAGCTCCTCTCCTGGCTGTTTTCTTTGAGAAATAAATTCCCCTTTTTGCTGAGAACTAGTTTTGTGGCAGACACCGGGATCCCCTTTCCATAGGCACCATCTCGGATCATTCCCACGGGAACCGTAAGAGGTTGTCCTTACTACCTCCCTCACCCCGCCATGAATTGATCAGAAATTGAGGCCTTCACAAGCCAGTGGCATGCGAGGGGGACCCGATTTTAGTGCTGGCGTCGATTCCAGGCAGATCTGATTCAAAACCCGGGTTTTGAAGCACCATGTGGTCTGGCTTGCCCTTGGACTGGATCCTTTGCCCTCCCTCAGCCCCCCGCCATATTGTGGATGTTAATGGGTTCATGACATTGACGCCCAGCGAGCTTTGAGGAAAGAGCCAGGACCCGTTACACCTCAGCTCTGTGGACGTGGGAGGCTGGCAGACACAACAGAAAGGAACACCCGGCGGACATCTCCACTGGCCTCGCTGTCGACAAACCAGATGTCCCAACTTCCCCGGGCCCCAGTGAAATTTTCTTTGGAACCCATTCGATGTGAACTTCGGGGGGAGACCGGAGGAGCCCAGGTGCCCAAAGCTGGTGAGGTTATTTTTAAGTCATAAGTCAAAAAAGGCCTTGAGCAAAAATGTTCTCACCTCCGCAGAATCAAGTTTGGGCGTCTTCTCCCTGCCAAGGATGCCCGGCGAGGGTCTGGGGCTGCTCAGACGTGGAGAGATATGTGTGAGGGGGTGAGTGTGAACGCACTTGAGTGTGCCTGTGAGAGTGCATGAGTGTGTTTCACGACAGATTTGGATTCACAGTTGGGGGTAAAAGAGGTACCAGGTCTCCTACGCACCCTTAGGAAATGTTATTGGTCTACTATGCACCCTCTTCTGGAAATGTCCTATGGTCATGGTTATATTTATATTCAAACCAGAGACAAGACAGCATTATGTTGAACATTAACACAATGAGTTGGATAATCCTGGGCTCAAAGCCCAGCTACCACCCCCTCGTCTGTGTGGCTGTGGGTAAGTCACTTGCCCATCTATAAAATGGGCACCCACCAACCAGGTCGTTGCAGGGATTAAAGGTGATAGAAGCAAAACACCCTATGTGGAGCCTGCCATGTAGTACTATAGGGCGGCGTAAAAAATCATGAAAATGGGGCGCATGGATGACTCAGTCTGTTAAGTGTCTCACTTTCGATTTCGGCTCAGGTCATGGTCTCACAGTGCGTGGGCTCGAGCTCCCCATGGGCTCTGTGCTGACGGCACAGTCTCCTTGGGATTCTCTCTCTCCTTTCTCCACCCCTCCCCCCTCACTCTCTCCATCTCTCTCTCAAAATAAATAAACTTTAAAAGAAAGAAGGCAGAAGCAAAAAGAAGGAATAGCATCAGAACCCAGACAGAAAGAGAGAGAAGAGGAAGGCTCCTAATCAAAGCTGAGACTCTTGGTCAAGACAGTGCCGGCCCGAGACGCCAGGCCAGGAAGGAGCCGGGGGGGAGAAAGACGCCCTGCTTCACTGTCCTCCATCCCGTGCATCTCCTCCTGGTGTCTCCCGTCGTTCAAATCCAGCTGGAGGCCAGAGACAAGGAGTCCCCTGACAGAGCCTGTGCAGGTCAGCTGCGTAGGTAGAAAAGGGTAGAGGGTGGACCTGGAGGACCCCAGGAAGGTTCTCGGCACATAGACCTGGTCGAATTGAATCACATTCCTCTGCGAGTCAAAGCGACATAGACATGCATCTTCTCTCCTGGAAAAACACTGCGGGGGCGGCAAAGGCTACCATGTCACGTGACTGCCGCATAAAGTAGGAGTGGCGCCCCCCGCCCCCGGAGTCCAGCAACCAGGGTTGAGAGGTGACTCCGTGATGCCACCAGTATCCCAGGTTTCCGCTCTACGATCCTCACGGCTGTCCCATGACCACAGGCCGCCCCTAGAGCTCCAGCCACCCTGCCAGGAAGGGGAAGGGAAGAAAGAAGGGCAAGAGCTCCCGGAAGCTCCACCCCGTAACTTCTGCTTAGATCTGTCTTATTTAACATTCCTACCTGCACAGGGTGTTTCCCACTAATTTCTTTTGACTTGGAATAATGTTGCTTCCAGCCACACAGGGGACTTTTACTAGAGAAGAGAGACAAAGGGGTTATTCTATTGGTTCTTCCTCAGTTAAGTACTGACCTGGGAGTGAGAAGGACCAGGTTCTCCTCTCCACTTTGTCACTAGTTGGCGAGGTGATCAACACTGGTGATTCTATAGTCCCACGACACCTTCCTTCCTCGTGTCCATCTGGCTCCTGCCCCACCACTTCTAGGTCCTGGCACGTGTCTGGAAAGTTTTTAGCTTCATGGCTGCCCAGGCCCTTGGTGTGGAGAGGATGGGAGAAAGGAGACCGAAGGCTTCACCTTCTGCCTTCTCTGTCAACACGGACTGTAGTTGAATGCTCACAGCCAATTAGCATCGGATAGATCTGCATTTAATTGCTGCCTCCGCCCTCATCAGCTGGGTCACTTTCGACAAGTCTACTTGATGCCTCTGAACCTCAGTTTCCTCCTATGTCATGAGAGGCGATCAAAATTCTTGCCTTGTGGAGTGGTGGGGAACACAGAGGGTGTAAAATTCTTCATACATGACAAGAACACATGAAGTGATAGCTGTGAGTGTGATAAAGCGTTCTTCCTCCTTGCCGGGAACACGCGTGGCTCGCAGATCCTCAGCCTGCGAACAGCCGTGACAAAGAAGGTGAGCCCCTCGCTGGCTAACAGGATGCTGGAAAGTGTGAGCAGCTGCTGTAGCCAGTGGGCTGCAAGGCCTCTCATGTCTCATCGGACTGGTGATGGGGAGTAACCAACTTCTGATATGGAACATGAAGCCTGCATGTTCTAAATGTCCCAAAATGCTTTAAAAAATGTAAATGTTGTTACAGAAAAGTTTTCCAATGTTTTTTTTAACTACAGGACTTGCCAGAGCATTTAATATGCTAAGGATATTTCTAAATCTTCCATGGTGGGGGTATCACATACAGCATGCCCAGATGTATTTGCCTAATAATCTCTCTTTCCAATAGTAACAGTAAGAACAAGGACAGTAATAGCAATACACTGTGTTAAATCTTATGCTAAATGGTACACATTATGTAATAGTCAGCTAATATTTGGATAATGCTACATAACAAGCAGCCCCCCCAATCTCAATGATAGTAATAGCAATAGATATTTATGTGCTTACAATGTGTTAGATCTTATGCTAAATGGTACATATTGTGTAGTAGTTAGCTACTAGTGGGATGGTGCTGCATAATGAGCATCCCCCCAAATCTCCTTGGCATACACAAATAACATTTTTTCTCAGTCATTGGCCTGTGATTAGCTCATATGCCTCTGCTTCTGGCTGTGGATTGATTCAATCCTGCTCTAGCGTGTCTATAACTCTGGGACCCCAGTTAAAGCTTCATCAACCACCCAACTGTTGCTATTCTCATGGTTCCAGGCAGAAGAACATAAAAACAAACCAAAATGATATATAAGCACATTTAAAGTCACTGATAGAATGCGTGTTACATCTACTCCCATCCATTGACCACATGGCCAAACGGATAGTCAATGGAATAAGGATGTATATCCCCAAGGCAGAAAGCCACAGCAAGGGTGGAGAAGAAAGGATTCCAAGCAAATAACACAGTTGACAACTCCTGTCTCTGTACCCTCCCTCATTTATTTCTCAGGACAGCTGTGCGCAATATTTGTATCATTGGACAGGTGAAAAAAAAATCAAGACGGGCATTCGTTTGACAAGGGGGGATAAAGACAAAAACTGAAGCTCAAAGGTTAAACAACTCGCTGGAGATCACACTCAGATGTCGGACTTGAACTCTCTGAATCCTGACCCCGGCTCTTCAACTCTGGGCTCGCTATAGAAATCTCATTTGACTTTAATGTCCCGTAATTTCACGTTTCCCATAGTGCTTCTGCCACATTCACACGTATTTATTTTCAGTGCAGTGAAATGTTTTATGACGCTTCGGCCCAGCAGCTCACCTCTAAGCTCGTCACATTTATGTAAATACTGATCTTATAAATATTACATGAGCCCTGTTCCTAATTTACTGCAAAACCCAAGGTTGTCATCTTTAGAACTCGGTCTTTGGCTGGGAGAAAGTGCACTTGGCGATGAAACAAGGAAATGTGAATTTATGGATGCGGTAGATACCGTGGGGAGCTCACCCATGTGCCCTCAGCACGCCTCCTTCCTGTGCATGTTGATGGATTACTGGTGCCAGGGTCTGCAATTCTGCCTGAGAGATGCTCCTAGCCTTGGCTCCCAGGGCAGACCAGCGGTCCTGGGGAGCTGGCGGCTCCCACGGTAGCCCTGGAGTGACAGGCAGGGACAGATCCGATTTGGAGGATACAGACTCCAGCTTTTGTCCATCGGGTTGGACAAGTGCACAGAGTGTTTTGTGTTGTCTCTCAGAGGTCCCCAGCGGGACTGAGCCTCCGTTTCCCCCAGCAGAAACCTGCTCATAGACACATTGGGTTTTTTTTATTTTTGTAATGTTCATTTATTTTTGAGAGAAAGAGATATACACAGACACCAGTACATGAGCAGGGGAGGAGCAGAGGGAGAGGGAGACACAGAACCTGAAGCAGGCTCCAGGCTCTGAGCTGTCAGCACAGAGCCCAACGCAGGGCTCAAACCCACGAACAGTGAGATCATGACTTGAGCTGAAGTCGGACGCTCAACTGACTGAGCCACCCGGGCGCCCCCATCACATTCTGTACTGGCTGCTTTCTTTCAAATTTCTCTACACCCTTCCAGATGCTTCCTGGGACCACCTCCAGAAGCAGAGCAAAGCAAAACAAAAGTTACTGGCACTCAGATTCTCCTCTACTTCCGGGGGGATCTCTACCTAAGACCACAGATGAATGTTAATAACAACAACAACAACAACAAATAGTTGGCTCTCTTCACCTACTTGGTAACACTTGCATTTTTTCATGCACTTCTTAGGAAAATGATGCTCTTTTCAGGGAGGGACCACAGAGGCTCCAATCTAAGCTACGGATGCTACTAAGCACAAAATGTGCATTCACACCCAATGCACCTTCCAGAACACTACGGAACCAAGGTGGACACATTGGACACGGAGGCAGGGAGAGAGGAAGCCAACCTCCAGAAGAGAGAGCCCAGAGCCCCAGCTCTGCAGAAAGCCGGTGGAAACGAAATGCTGAGCTCATGCTCCCGTGGTCTGTGGCTTAGCTGAGTTTAGGAACATCATCGTTCAAAGCTCCAAAAACCAGACTAAGCAAAACCCAGGCGGGGACCCGCTGTCGGAAATCCCTCATTCCGTGCCGGGGAGGGCGCTCATGATTGTTTAGGTTGCTTATCTTCTGGCCCCGTGTTCACCTCTTCCTCAGTCCCTGACGCCTTGCCTTCCACGGCGTCACTGCCCACTTCAAAGGCTTCTCCACCCTTGGAAGGGACCCGGGGAGGGGGGCAGGGGGCGCAGGAGGTGGGATCAAGCCTCTGGCTCTTGGCAAGGAAGCAGGGCTGTCTCAAGGGCCAGGATTTCTCCAGCTAGCACCACACACACCAGCCTCCAGGGCTCCCTCTCCTCGGGGCGGGTCCCCGCACCCCACATCCATTACCCTGCATTGGCAGTTTGATAACAAGTGGGCGAACGGGCTTTGAGAGCAGCCGGCCAGGCTTGAACTGGAATCAGGGCTTAGCAGAGAATGTCTTCACTTCTCTAGTCCTGACTTCGCCCATTTGTAAAGTGGAAGAAAAAAATCACCCTCTTTCTGACCAGGACGTTTTAAGGAGCAAATAGGAAAACGAAAATCAAGCACCCATGAGCGCACAGCACATAGTAGGTGCAGCATGACGCCCAGCTTTCTGCTGTTTGTGTTACGCACACGTCCCCCCCAGACCCTCGGCGATTCCCCTCTCTCACCTTGATCCCATTTTTATGTTCTCCTCTCCTTTCTTTGCAAACCAGAGTAGATCATCTCGCTCCCTCCTAAATCCTTCCTCACTTGAAATGTCCGCCTGGGGGTTTCCCAGAGCCCTGCTCCCACCTGGAATGATCCCAGTGGCCCCCATGTGAGGCAGTAAGATCTTTCTTTATGAAAAAGACAGCCCCGGCACACAAACAGCGAAAGCGTTTCAGATGCTCAGTCCGCTCCGAACAATATTCTTCTATTGAGGCTGCATCATAAATATCTTACTGGCTTATCCTCGGCTAGGAAATTGTCCACAGAGCCAAGAGATTGCTTTCTGCCCCCTTATTTATGGGGAAGACTTTGCAAATCCCCCTCTCCGGGTCTGGAAAGCCCATTATTGACATGGAGGTTGGGCAGGTTTACCTAAAGCGCGTCACCTTCTCGTTCAACGCCTCAGTGTGCTCGTCTGGAATTATGGCACGCCCTGCGGTTACTAATTATGAGTACTGATATTAAGACTGTTACTACCATTAATAATAATCCCGCAGGTAACAATACATCCATCATTACTGACGTTCTGGCACCGTGCTGGGTGTCTTGCCTCATTCCTGTCTCCAATAACCGGATGAGATGTGGGTCATCATTACCATCCCCATTCCTCAGATGAGGAAACTGAGGCTTGGACAAGTTACATAGACCTAATCAAGGTGATATGGCAGTAAGAGGTGGAATCAGGGTCTCTTTTTAAGTTTATTTATGTATTTATTTGAGAGACAGAGAGAGTGAGCAGGGGAGGGACAGAGAGAGAGGGAGAGAGAATCCCAAGCAGCCCCCACGCTGTCAGCTCAGAGCCCAATATGGGGCTCGAACTCACAAACTGTGAGATCATGAAACCAAGAGTCAGACAGCTTCACCCGCTGAGCCACCCAGGTGCCCCCAAGCCAGGATTTGAACTCAGGTCAACAGAACTCAAAACTGTAATCCTCCCAACAAACCATGCCTCAGAGGTGTTCCCGTACTGATGGAGAATCCAGTAAGAAAAACCCATAGAGCCTGACAGGCAGGATTGGGGTTTGTCTTTTCCTTCCATTATTTTTTTTGTAAGGTCAGATGACCCTGGTAACTACCAGCCCCCGCAGCCCAAACAGGCGGTAACCAGGATTCAATGCATGTTATCGTCAGCCTCACGCAAGAACTAATAATACACCATCTGAGCCTTTCCATGACCTTCCAGTCCCTTGGAGCTACGAGCAAGCTCCTTCCCCTATAAAAACAGAGAAGCCAAACTGGTTTTAGAGCAGCTGTCTTCAGTATCTGGAGGCAGGGAAAAGGTATGGCAGCCCTCGTGGGATCCGGCCCGGGTTGGCCGTCACTCTGTAAAAGCCCCCAGGGTGAGCAATGGGTGAGTTCATTTTCTTTCCCTCCCCCTCCCCCCCAGTGCATGGTGGGCTCCATCCTTGGCTCCAGTGCTGACGTGTCCCCAGGGTCCTCTGGAAAGCTCCAGGCCCGTCTCTGGAAGAACCAGGTGACAGAACCTTGGATGTCCAGCAGCAAAGAGCTCCCCAGAGCCCCTACCGGGGAGATCCAATTCCTTGTGCTCTCAGGCTGGTCCATAAAGTCTCCAACCTGCTCAGCTTGGGGCCAGGAGACTGACGCCTTCATCCTTCTCTCCTACAAGGAAGACATGGCAAATGGGTGGTCTTACAGCCGGAAGTCACCCCTAGACCTTGACACAGGTGCCTCCTCTCCACCATCGGATCTCAACCCAATTGTGACCTCCTCCGAGAAGCCTTCCCTGACCACCGTGACCTAGAGGAGGCTCTGCTACATCACCCAGCTGATGTCCTTCTCGCTAGGAGACACGACCTGCTGTGCTGAGTGCGTGGGTGGCTTCTTTCCAGGGCCCCCTCCCTAGAACGTAAGCCACCAGAGGGCAGATTCCCTTTCCGCCTCGTTTTCATCGGTGTTTCCAGGATCGAGAGCCACACTCGGCTTGGAAACAAAATGTGTTGAATGAAGGAATGAATTCAACAAATGAATGACTGACCTCATGGCAGATGCAGAGTGAGCACCCGTTTCGGTTCCCTGTTCCAGGAGAGGGAGGCCTGGTGAGGTCCACGCGGAACAGACAAAGCCAGCAGTCCTGGCGGCTTCCGGAACCCTCCCTGCTTTCTCCCACCCACCCCTGGCCCTTTTCTGCGTGTCTGCTAACCCTTAGCTCCTGGTGAGAAGGCACCTTATCTCATTTGGCTTTTATCCACAAGGACCACAGAGGCCCGGGAACCTCACAGGGAGAGAGCAGGCTGGGGCAGCAGGGTTTAATTTTTTTTTTTTTTTTGGTTTATTGATTTTGAGAGAGACAGAGACAGCATGAGTTGGGGAGGGGCAGAGAGGGGGAGAAAGAGAATCTGAAGCAGGCTCCACACTGTCAGTGCAGAGCCCGATGCGGGGCTCAAACTCACAAACCATGAGATCATGACCTGAGCCAAAACCAAGTATCAGATGCTCAACCATCAGAGACACCCAGAGGCCCCAACTCTCTGGGTTTAAATCCCACATCCTTGGGGCGCCTGGGCGGCTCAGTCGGTTAAGCATCCGACTTGGGCTCAAGCCATGATCTCATGGTTTGTGAGTTCGAGCGCCACGTCAGGCTCTGTGCTGACAGCTCAGAGCGTGGAGCCTGCTTCGGATTCTGTGTCTTCTTCCCTCTCTGCCCCTCCCCTGCTCATGCTCTGTCTCTCTCCGTCTTTCAAAAATGTATAAACATTTTTTAAAAATTTAATAAAAATTTAAAAACACCCCATGTCTTCGTGTGTGATTTCAGACAATGTGTCATCAGTAAACATAAATTATAATAGAACTTTCTTCATAGAACCATTGTGAGGATTAAATGAGACAGCTGTGTATATTTTAGGCAGAGCTCAACAATTATAATATGAGTCATTATTATCGCCAATAATTTTAACATCTTAAGTGTGTTTTAACATCTTAAATGTATTATTACTAATTGCTTTAATATGTATAAAGATTATGTAAATGCTTTAAGCGTATTATTTTGAAATGTTTGAATGTTTTTGATGTATTATTCTCACTGTTAAGTATTTTAGTGCTTTAAATGTATTGTCACGGAGTGTTTTCATGTTTAAAACGTATGGCTGCTAACTGTTTTAGTCTTAAATGCATTATTTCTAAAAATTTGCTGAATAAATATATTGTTAAAATTGATGCTTTTCTCTCTCTGTCTTGCTCTCTCCACACCCCATCTTCCTCTGAAGACTGGGCACTTGAGTTCTGGAATTTGGGCGCTGGTGGCTCTATTTTGGTTTCTCTTTCTCAAACGCACTCCTTTCCTTGCAGAAGGGTCTGCAGTGAACATCCACATGGCAGGCAGCACCGGAAAGCCCTTCGAAGTCAGACAGACCGGGGTTCGAATCCAGACCTGCTCCCTAAGCCTCCTCGGTGTCTCTAAGCCTGTATTTGCAAAAAGAGACCCAACCAACCCAGCCTCCTCGGTCCATTAGGAGACTTAAGTGTGAGAGGCCGAAGGAGGTTTATCAAGGACACACCTATTTCTTTTCCTTTTTTAAAGAGGAAGAATTATTCATTTGGTAACTTTTTTAAAAACTCCAGCATAAGTGGAGTGTTAGATCAGTTTCAGGAAGGTAGCACATATTTCTTGAGCACCTACTATGTGCCAGCTCCCATGCTAGGGACCGGGGAGAGCTCAGTGAATGGGCGAACAGTCTTGCGCTCCTGGGGACTCGGTGCAGCCGGCGGGTACCTTCTCCTGTCTGAGAACTTGACTCCATCTTCCCTGCATAGCTGGCTGCCTTCTCCCACGTGCTCCAGCTCCCAGCGGCAGACGCTCACAGAACGTTCGGAGCCCACGGTGCGGGACACATCCCTCAGGACACATCCCACGGGGAAGGCACAGCCCCGGATGCCGATCGGCTGAGAGCTGGGTTCTGGCGTGTTCCTGCCCGCGCTGCACTGTGCCGTTCAGACTCCCCCAGAGGACAGAAGGATAAGTCCCCTCACCTGCTGGAAGTGCTGCCAGCCGGAAGGATATGTATTCCCGCCTGCCGGAAGTGCTGCCGGCCGATGGCCCGGAGCTGCCAGCCTCTTCGGGAGCTGCCTTCGTCACAGCCTCGCGGAATTCTTTCTTGGATCGTTCCGGAAAATGACTTTTGGATCACTCACTTCAGGGTCACCTCAGCCCCCTCTCGTGTGTCCTGATCAGACCATAGTTCCTTCTCTTGGTTTATTTAAGTGCCTCTTCCACTGACCTATGAAGATCTCCACGATGGAGGTTTCCAGAAGAATGTTCCTCAGGCAGCAAGAACTAAATATGAATGTATTCAGGCTTATTCTCCAACTGGCTGAAAGAGGTTTGGCCATGGCTTGGGATATCGGCTAGAGGATGCATGACAAAGGTTGGTGGGGATTCCAGAACTCTCACTGACAAAGCGGGTCAGGATTACCTGGTGTGTGGTCATCGGTAACAATGGCCGGTGTTTGTAAACACTTTCTCGTGCATGCTTTCTATCCGTCCTGAATACGATTATTATCAATTGTCATTATTTGATGTCTTGTTTGGGAGCTCACACTGTGGCCGGGTCCCTGAGGCTAGCAACTTACCCGTGATCATAAGGCTTCCTTTGACATTAAGAGGCAGCTATCGCTTGTTTTATTTCATAGATGAGCAAGCTGACTCTCCCGAGAGGTTGAGTGACTTGCTTAAGGTTCCACAGCCAGCAGCGAAAGGAGCCAGGGCCCCAACCCACACCGGTTTGGCTCTAAAACCCTTGATCTGAAGCATGAAAAGTAGAATTATGCTTGCATTCTCCAAGGCTGGGCGAAACAAGAAGACCAAGCTATACCCACTTGACAGAATGGAGCCGGAGGTGTAGACGGGACACAGAACACTCACAGGTAGCCACCAGGACGTGCACACATAGGGCACAAAGATCCGCTCAGCTCCTGGGAGAGAGTGTCCTTATTAATGCAGAAAAAAAAGAACGAAGTTCGGAAAGCAGTGGGCCCCAGGGGCCCCTCACTGTCCCCGAGATGCCTCGTTTCAGACACGTGTGTGCATGAAGCAGTTGGCACCAGGCAGACGTGGGATGGACAGGCACCGAAGCGGAAGCCCCAGATGTCAGCAAGGAGGGCTCTGGACAGATGGGGTGTTTCACGCGGGACCGATGGACATAAGGCAGCGAGACTGAGCCCTGGGTCCTGGCGAAACCGGCATTCATGGGAGACGCGCTCCGCATCCCACAGCCCCCTCCGCACCTGGATTTGGAGCCAGATCCCCCAAGCCCCCCGTCTGTCTGGCCCTTCCCCCTCCTCCCCCAGCAAGGAGCTCGCCCTGGAAACTTATCAAGTGTTTCCTGCCAGGCGGTAAGCACCTAACATCGCCTGCACTCACCCTTCCCGCCCACCCCCCGGCCCCGCGCACCTTGGCTACAATATCTCCTCCTCATAAATCACACAGCCATATTAACTGTCTCTCAATCAATCTCTTCCAGGTGTTGGCTTAGACAGTCTCTCAAGGAGAATGTCTCTCCCCTCGAGGCTTAGGCGCTAAGAGCCCCGTCGTCTGGGAACAGTTTAAAGCCAGATAGCTTCCCTTCCTTCTCAGGGTCTCCAGGTTCAGGCTTGAGACCCCCAGGACCCACAGACTGCAGAGAGCTTCTGGAAACCCAGGGGAGGGTCAGATGTACCCCGGAGCCTGAGACTATGGTCTTTCTCAGCGCCCCGAGGCTTGGTAAATTCGGGCCATTGGATTTTTTCCACCAGCAAATATTCCACATGGGGGATTTAAACCCCAAAACCCAGACTCGAAGCTGAAAGGGTTGTCTTCCAAACACAATTGTTAATATTGGCTCGTTTTAGAAAGTTGTCATTCTACATTGCCTGCCCCCTCCCTTTTGGATACACTGGTGGGTGTGGCAGAGAAAATGCTGGACATGCATACAATAGGACATCAAGCCCATTATAATAGATAGAAATAGATCCCCTACTTCCAGGTTCAGCCACGAGGCTCCCTGTACATCTAGATTCTTCTGCTCTTTCCACGATGACCTAGGGGGCCAGGTGCGTAAGACAGAAGGAGCTCGGAGCCCTGAGTCACCACCTGGAGAACAGTTCAAATAGCTACCCAGCATGGAGGAGCCTGTGATGACGGGGAGTGTGACAAGCCACCGAGTTTCAAGGATTTGTTACTCCAGCATCGCCTGGCCCTACCCTGACTAACAGTTAGGTTCCAAAAGGTCTACCAGCCTGTGAGGTAGGACAGTGGCCTACATATGTGTCACCTTCCATAACTGGCTTCACTTGTAAATGCCACAGAGGCTGTGATGAGCAGCGAATCCGGCGGCAAGGACCATCAGCCATTGGCATTATACCTAGTTGACTGCAAATCAGCGTCTCCCGATTAGGCTTTCGCTTCCATTAGGGACTCCTACGTCGTTCCTGAAGTCAGGCTGCCTTGGCCTGGTGTGTGGACTTGGGCAAAGTTAGCCTTCACTGCCTCATCTTGTAAACAGGGATAATATTTGTAGCAGACGCTGGTGACCGCGTACCATCGTGGTCTCTGTGGCCCCTAGGTCCCCCGCCATCCACTGGAAAGTTTGTCAGCTCATAGTCGTCCACCGTCAGGCATGGCCTCGTCAACCGAAGGCCATCTCACCCAAGGTCACGGGCCTTTCCCAAGACCCACATTCAATGATGGGTAGATGCGGAGGCATAAAGACCTGACGCCCTTGACACAGCTTGAGGCAACTCTGCAGGGGCATCCTGGCTTCAGAGTTTGTGGTGGAGAGACTCTGTCAGGTGGTCCTCGATTATCCCCGCCTCGTGCTTCTTACATCCTCGTGTAATCCCCGCCCCGGGAAAGTGGGCAGAAGCTGTAACTTGCCTGTATCAGAGGAACACGGCAAAGGTGAGGGACTGTCACTTCTGCGATTCCGTCGTGTGAGACTGGGATGTCGGTCAAACTCTGTCCCTTGCGGACTTTGATGAGGGCAGAGGCCAGCCATGTGGCAAAGAACCAGGAGTGGCTTCCTGCCAACAGCCAACAAGAAAGCACCGTCATCTGTCCTACAACCTGTAAGAAACTGAATCCTGCCAACAGCCATGTGGGCTTAGATCCTTGGGGCGCCTGGGGGGCTCAGTCAGTTAAGCCTCTGACTCTAGGTTTCAGCTTCAGGTCATGATCTCACGGTTTGTGAGATGGACTCCTGCCTGCTTGGGATTCTCTCTCTGCCTCTCTCTCTCTCTGCCCCTTCCCCCCTTGCTCTTTCTCTAAATAAATAAATAAACCTAAAGAAAAGAGAGAGAGACAGAGAGAAATAGATGCTTTCCTGGTTGAGCCTCAGATGAGACGTTTAGCCCCATCTGGCGTTTCCACTGCAGCTCTGGGAGGGACCCTGAGTCATCGGACAAGTGACCCTTTACCTGCAGAAACTGTGAGATACTAAATGTGCGCCTATGAGCTGCTACATCTGTAATTAACACCAGGCTCCCTGTGGGGGCGACGACAACCCGCCTTCAGACGTCATCAGAGAGCACTGGGCGACGTGCAGAACCGTTGCATCAGTCTATCGTACACCTGAAATGAATAGATCACTGTGTGTTATCTACACTGGAATTAAAATAAAATTTAAAACAACTTTTAAAGAGGCTTCATCCCAGCCTAGCTCCTCCTCTGCCCATTCCGCTTCCTTTCCGCCCCTTCCTCAAGTGTCGATCCCAAGAGCTCTCCCTAATAAATCCTCAGCACAGTAAATTCCGTCTCGGGGTCTGCTTCTCTCGGATACTCGCTGTTCTTCTCCACTTTGCTGACAAGGCTCCGATCGTGTTGACTCGGTCCCTCCTCAGAGTGACTCTGGTCTTCGACAGAGGCAGGCGCCAGTCGCCTGAGAACTGCACTGCAGTTTGGGAGTCCTCCTACCAAACCAAGTAACTTCCCTCCCTCCTTCCTCTCTCCGTTCTCCCCACCCCTTCCTCCATTCCCTTCTTCCTTCCCTTCCTTCCCTCCTTCCCCCTCCTTCACAGAGGGAGACCTGAATCAGATCCAGTGGCTCTTCAGCCTCCTCAATCTCCCTCCCCATTTGTCCTCCAAGATGTTTCCCTCAATAAACCTCTGGAAGGTACTGTCTCATCTTAGTGTCCTCCCAGAGAATCCAGACTAACAGAGATGAGATTTGTGTCGAATTCTTACTCAACAAACAGTAGTCACAGCCATTGCCATTGTGTCCAACTCAACATTTACCCCTCATGTCTAGCACAGTGCCTGGCTCAAGGTGATCCTTCATATTTATTTTTTTTAATGAGTGATTAAATGGATGGATGGATGGAGGCATGGATGGATGGAGATGGGTGTGTGGATGGTTAGGTGGATGGATGGGTGGATGGATAGATGAATGGCTGACAGATGGACACATGGACTGGTGGGCAGACAGGTGAGTGGGCAGACGGATGGATGAATCAATGTATGACAACACTTCTTTTTTTGCCAGCTGATGCCTCTCCAGCCAGGTCTGACGTTTCTCAAACTCTAGCCCACAGGCCTAAGGTAATATACTCGATTGTTTTAGGAATTTTTTATTTCCTTTATGTCAATAGCAACAAGAAATCTGAGGCCTCCCTGACTTCTTCCCTACTGTGCCTAACATCTCTGTAAATGGGGAGTGGAGTGATAATATACATTTCACAATGTTCCTGTCATCCGCTGAGACCTTCCCATGGAATCACAAACAGGAGTCCCAGACTAGGAGATCCTAGGTTCCCATTGGGGCCAGGGAGGCCAAAACTCCTGCCTTCAGCTCTGACAGCGACCTGCTGTGTGACCTTGCACCCGCCCCTCCCCTCTCTGAGCTTCAGTTTCATCATCTGTGCAAGATGGGAATCAAATGAGCCGGTCTCTAAACCTCCCATCCTCCTTGTCATGCTGTATCACTTAGGGTATGCTCAGTGATGAGTAACAGTCAAGTAAACCATAACAAGATTAAAATACACTATATATTAATATGTCACTTAACCAAAGGTTGAGGGTCAAAGTTTGCTGGCAGTTGGTGCAGCTGCTCAACAAACTGATCACAGTGCAGACTCTTTTCAATCCTTTCTCTTCATTGTGTTTAACATGCTGGCTTCTGATCTTATCCCTGTTGTCTCATGGTCCCCTGAGAGCTGCCAGTGCACCAAATATCACACTTCACTCCAGTGTCCAAACCCAGCAGAAAGGAGCCAGCCGAAAGGAATTCCCTTTTAACAAAAAGGAGAACTTTTCCTAGAAACCCTCCAACAGGATTGTTCATGATTCTTTGGCCATGAATCACATGGACCCTTCTGGCTGCAAGCAAGTACTTGACCAAAGGGCGGGGGGGGGGGGGGGGGGGAGAAGGGATCACCATGGGCAGTATTGCTGCCTTGATCAGGGCAAGGCAAAAAGGATGTGTCTTTGAGGGAAGGGACTGATGAGATCTGCCCCCAGAGGCCTCAAAGGGGGGCATCCGACCTCAGAAAGACAAGACAGCCATGCATGAAATAGTTCGCGGCCATCTGTTTCTGCACATATTAAAAAACGGCAAAAAACAGAGCACCTGAGTGCTGAGGGGGTCCGGATATTTGGGCTGCAGCTAGAAGAGCTCAGGGCTGAGGAATCAGAGCGGGGAGTGGGGGGCAGCGTGAGGGATGAGCAGGAAGAGAGAGGAGATTCCGACCTCTTGCTTTCTCTGGCTGGGTTGCGTCCCCTCCCTCCGCTGCCCACCTTTGCGTGTACGGTACCCAAATCACCCGTGCCCTTCCTCGTTGGAGCCGGAGTGAGCCTGTCACCACTCGCCACAGGACCTGGCGTGTAATAGGTGTGCAACAAATGGGAAATAACCGAGCACAGGTGGAAGGTCTCCCCAGGGAGTCCCCCGCCCGGTCCGCCTTCAATCCCCTCTTCCTTCTGAAGTGCAGGTGGGGACCCCCAGCCCCTCGTGGTGGGACAGCCTCCCCGGCCGGCCCCTCCGTTCTCCCCCATCTCGCCCAGAGACACGGAATGGCTTTGATCGCTAACAGGAGCCTTCTGGGAAGAGAGAGAGAGAAATCTGGCGCTTTAAGCTCTCTGGACAGGACACTTATTAATGAAAGGAGCTGCCATCAGCCTCGGCTCCAATCAGCCGTCCAGGGCTCGGGGCACACGTGGAGGCTCCGGGCAGCCCCGAAGCTGTGGGGGTGCGGGAGGGGAGTGAGCAAGAAGCCGCCGCCTCCAGATATTAAATACATAAATAAGCCCAGGCCTCAGCTGAGAAAGGCCTGGTGCCCCGAGCGATGTGCAACCCCTCTGGATTTTCGCTGACTGCATCCCCGATGCTCTCCTGTTTGCCTACAGCAGTTAAGCTTCCTTATAAAATCCTGAACCAGTTCTCCTTGCTCAGAAAAATCAACCTTGCAGAGAAAGCCACAAGGAGCCCCCTCCCCACTGTCTTGGCCCCTTCAACCTCTGCCAGGAGCTAACCACTGACAGCGTTGTTTGGTGGGGGTGGGGGTGAGTATCTTTCCAGAACCCACTTCATGCTTGACACGTGCATGTACCTCGGGCAGTGGGTGGTCTTATTTTGTCTGTGCTGCAGCTCTCGGTACGTAGACTTTTTTCCGGTGGGGTCGGTTGTTTTGTTTGGTTTCCAAATGGCATCCCCTCGAATCTGATTCCGCAAGTGGCTTCTTTCATTCGATTACGACGTGTCTGGGGATCGCTCCATTCGGTGCACCCAGATCAAGCTGGTGTTTTCCATGGCGACATAGCATTCCCAAGGGAAGGTAGAACCTGGTTTATTCCACTCTGACTGCATATTAAAATGCCGCGGTGGGAGCGCCTGGGGGGGCTCCATCAGTGAAGCATCCAAGTTCAGCTCCAGTCATGGTCCCGAGGTTCGTGAGCTCGAGGCCCTAGTTGGGCTCTGTGCTGACAGCTCAGAGCCTGGAGCCTGCTTCGAATCCTGTGTCTCCCTCTCTCTCTGCCCCTCCCCCGCTAGCACTCTGTCTCTCTCTCAAAAATAAAACAGTAAACATTAAAAAAATTAAAAACAAACAAAACGCCAGATGTAGGTGTGTAGGAGGGTCCCTTTTAAAACAGAGATGCCCCAAACAAACCGAATGAGAACTCCGACGGCAGGGTCTAGGCATCAGATATGATCATTTGTAATGATTTCGGCTTGCAGCCAGGGTCAAGACTTATTCATGGATATTGTTTCCAAGTCTTTTCTGTTAAAAAAAAAAGGGGGGGCTGCTGAGTACCTCTTTGTACATTTCTTCTTTGTGCATCTGCCCTGATACTTCTCCGGGGTGGTGGTCTGCCATCGACCTTTGGGGCTTCATAAGTCCTTTTAGTGGAGGGCTGTCTGTGCCCTATGGGATGTCCAGGAACATCCCCCACACACATCACGACCATCAGAAATGTCTCCAGACGTAGGTGAAGGGGACTAAGTGGTACAAACCTCCGTTGTGAGTACCTAAGTCATGGGGTTGTAGCCTACAGAGTCCGGAATATCCTCATCGAGAGTGTAAGGACTCCACGTGCTAACAGATGGTGCCGCCACTTCCCGAGGGGGTCATTTTGAAATGTGTAAAAAAATTTTTTTTATATTTTTAATGTTTATTTATTTTTGAGAGAAAGAGAGAGAGTGTGAGCAGGGGAGGGGCAGAGAGAGAGGGAGACACAGAATCTGAAGACAGGCTCCAGGCTCTGAGCTGTCAGCACAGAGCCCAAAGTGGGGCTCAAACCCATGAACCGTGAGATCATGACCTGAGCCTAAGCTGGACGCTCAACAGACTGAGCCACCCAGGCGCCCCTGAAATGGATAAAAATATTGCATCACTATGTTGTATGCCAGAAACTGATAGGATATTGTGTATCAACTATACTTCAATTTTTAAAAAAATGTCTCCAGACATGGGTAGAGTCTAAGGAGCAAAATCACCCCAGTTAAGAACTGTTTGGGGATAGGAACCCAGAAGCAGAGTGGCTAGGTCATAAGGGACCCAGCCTTTGGGCGCTGGCTCACCATCTCTAATTTTCTGGGACTATCCTTCTGACAAACGTGCAGTCCCTTTGTCCCCGCGCGTCTGGACTTAGAGTTGGGGCCACCTCCCAGAGCACCTCCACTTTCCACGCTGTCCCCTGCAGCCCCAAAGCTCAGGGACACTGTCATGCCTCGGAATATGATTCGAGTTTCTAGAATCTAGAATTGAGAGCCTGAAGGTCTGAAGTAGAAATAAGGGTGAGGAGGAATGGAGTTTCTTTCTTTCTTTCTTTCTTTCTTTCTTTCTTTCTTCCTTCCTTCCTTCCTTCCTTCCTTCCTTCCTTCCGTTTCTTTCCTTTTTTCCTCTCCTCTCCTCTCCTCTCCTCTCCTCTCCTTTTTTCTTCTTTCCTTTCCTTTCCTTTCCTTTCCTTAACTCTGCTGAGAGGAGGGAGGAGGGGGGATGCTTCCCTCATCCTGCCCCCTCACCTCCAACTTCCAGAACTCACTCAGTCTCCCTAAGGGCACAATGGGTGTCTTGGCTGCTGTCTGAGTGTTAGAAGCAATGAGCGCAGCGAACAAGAGGGAGAAAGACGAGATACCGGAGAAACAGAAAGAAGCTTCTCCAGCTCTGTGTGCGTGTGTGCTTTCGGGTGTGCGTCTGAAACAAAATTACATTCGCAGGCTGGGAAGGAAGAGAGGGGGTGGGGGGAGGCCACAGGCCCGGCCAGTCATGTCTCTTTAAGCGAGATAAGCCGCCTGTCCCATCCATCTCTCTGACACTATCAGCCTGTTGTCTAAAGTACTTACAGTTCCCTCCTCGAGAGAAGCCTGAGGTGGGGGTGCTGGGGGAGGGGGAACAGCAGGCATTCAGGACGGGGCGCCCGGGCCGGCCTCCCTCCCCCGCAGCAGGGAGGGTGCGCAGAGTGAGGAGGTCAGCCCGCCCCCGCGCCTGTTTTTAGATCAGCCCCTCCGGGGGGCCCCACTCCCAGGGAACCACTTGAAGCCCAAGCTTGTCCTTCTCAAGTGGCCGGGGGAGAGTGTGGAGGGCAGGAAAGAGAGAGTGAGGAAAAGGGAAAGGTCTGCGGCTCCAGCTGACCCCAGCCCTGCCCCAGGGTCCTTGACCCACTCGCTGCGGTTCTCGCTGCACCGTGAAATGACTGCTAGAATTCTCCGGGTCTCAGAAGCCAGGAAATCAGACCCAGAGACGTTGCGTGACTCACCTACGGTCACACAGCCAGTCAGAGGCACCAATGGGATTTGAACCTAGATGTCTCCGTTCCAAAACTTCCCTGTTTAGCCAGGGCGCTCCTCGCCCTCTTTTGTGATGAGAAGTCAAGGTGATGGAGGACTGTCTGATTAATGTACAGCCGTTTATTCTTTATTATTCATTCAACAAATACTTTTGGAAGCAGCATCTCTGTGCCAGGATCCGCTCTGGGGGCTGGTGATAAAGTCATGGCCTCCGGGCTTCCTGGAATCTAGAAAATACTCCCGAGCCAGACCTGCGGCGACCTTGGGAACCAGGTTCGATCATTTTGGCCTCTGGGCCGCTCGGTTTTGCCCAACTGAGGTTTGGGGCCTTGTAACAAGTCTCGCGAGAGTCCAGCAGACACAGTCCGTCACGTCTGCGGTCGGGCTTCTTGCGATGGATCCTCGAGAATGTCTCCAGAAATCACAGAGCACTACACTCTCTTTTAAAATATTTTTTAAAATGTTTTATTTATTTTTGAGACAGAGAGAGACAGTGTGAGCAGGGGAGGGTCAGAGAGAGAAGGAGACACAGAATCCGAAGCAGCTCCAGGCTCTGAACTAGCTGTCAGCACAGAACCCGACTCGGGGCTCGAACCTACGAACCGCGAGATCATGACCTGAGCTGAAGCCGGGCGCTTCACCGCCTGAGCCACCCAGGCGCCCCCCCCCGCCCCCGCACCGTCTCTACAGGAACCCCAGGGAACGCTCTCTCCTGGCTTCAGCACACGTCACGCTGCGTGACGATTGTCACAAACTAGAATTCTCTCCTTCTTTGGCAGCTGGAGGTTGGGCGGCAGACACATTCCTGTTAACTATTCAGGAAGCTCCCGGTCTGAAGGCAGAGACGCAAACCACCCTAAACGTCGTGGTGTCGGACGACGCTTTCGGACGCTCGCTCGGGATTCTGTGGCTCAGTGACCCGGCGGCGCCGGGCAGGGCCACAGAGGCTCTGACCCACCAGGTCAAGAGCAGGTGGGGCCCACAATGAGCTGAAGCGTCTTCCCTCACCGTCTGCCCTGGGGACCTCCCCTTGTGGGCCAGTTTGAGCGTCTTCACAGCAGGCGGCTGGGCTTCAGGAGTGAGCGTCCCGACGCAGGGGCAAGCAAGAAGAAACGGCACCCACTTTTCATGACCTTGCCTCGGGAGGTTTTCCGACTCCCTGTCCCCCACCCTTGGCCTGACCCGCTTTCCACTCGGCCCTCAGTGCCGGGAAGCATCACACGGGGTTTGCCAGAAGCCCCCAGGTCTAGCTCAGCCTCAAGGGGAAGAATCAGACTCCGTCTCTTTCTTTTTTTTAATTTTTTAAAATGTTTTTTATTTGTTTTTTGAGAGACAGAGAGAGGCAGAATGAGCAGAGGCGGGGCAGAGAGAGAAAGAGAGACAGAATGTAAAGCAGGCTTCAGGCTCTGAGCTGTCAGCAAAGAGCCCTAAGCGGGGCTTGAACCCACAGATCGTGAGATCATGACCTGAGCCAAAGCCGGATGCCCAACCAACTGAGCCACCCAGGCGCCCCAGACTCCGTCTCTTGATGGGAGAAGCACAAAGGTTCTAGAAGACAACACTGTGGCCACTTTGGGAAAACAGTCTGCCCCACGGGACCAGACAGACTTCGTGGATGTGTGCTCATGGTCCTTGGCTCTGTCAGCTCACGAATTGTCCCAGAGTCTTTACAGAACCAGGCGGTACGGAGACGGTAGCTTTAATCAGCTCAGTGTTCTGAGTGTTTTCTACATGCTTGGCACCGTGCAAACGGATCCTTCCTTCTTCACTGGTTTTCATTCACCAACAGTCTTCGTATCTTTCTTTACTTTCCGAGGAAAGAGACAGGAAGCTGACGAAGGTCACCAGACCTGGCATCTCGGAGGAGTGAGCAGAGGTGCGGCTCCACCCTGGGCAGCCCGATTCAGCTTTGCCCCTGGGAGAGCCCCTCTCCCCCCACCCCTTCATTCTCGTCCTTTGAGCCTCCCTCGGCACCAAGCTCCTGACTTGACGCTGTGACCAGAAGGCTACGCAAGGTTTAGCCCTCCCTTCCCCCAAATGTGTCCTCTGACCCCGGAGTGTTCTTAGGCACAACTTTCTCTGAGAAATCAGAGAGTGCTCACGGACCCCAGCATATATATCAAGATTAACATTCTCTCCAACTGAGATAAGCCAGCCTGTGGGAAGTTGGGGGATTTGCCAGAAAGTCTCTGAGCACCCACTTCCTGCCAGGCCCTGAGCTATAAGTCTCAGGAATCCAGACCCAAACATGTAATGGTCACACTGGACTGATCCGCTCGAGGGCGGGGACCCTGGCGCCGCGGCTTTGGAGCTGGGTGCCCCCGGGAGCACCTAGCATCCTGAAGGGAGAAGGTGAAAGTGTGTGTCTAATACAGCAAAGGAGCCTCAGGTGAGTGACCACCTCTCTGAGCCTCTACTTGCTCACCTGTAAAATGGGGCTAAGAATGGTCCCGGCACCCTCACAGGACCGCGTCGGACATCTCGCAGGCTCTCCACTTTTGTGCCGGCTCCCAAAGCCTGGGCGGCAAGTTCAGGGCCTGTCCCCATCGTCATGTAGATGACGCTCGGCGCACGGGGCTCTAGGGGCGTTCTCTGGGGCTTGACCTAAGCTCGCCTAAGGGGGATGGGAAGGGGGGGAGAAGAGAGGATAAGGTCAGGGGTCCCACCGCGGGAAATGGCAGCCTTGATGTAACGGGTGCAAGTCGGGGACCTGACGCTTCGGGAACGAAATCTCCCACATTCTTTTTTGTTTTTTTCTTCTAAACCCTTGATCCTTGAAGTCAAGCTCTTTGGCCAATGTCTGCGTCATCGGGTCTAAACAGACGCTGCCAATGACCTTCTGAGGCTGCAGCTTCAAGGGGGTGGGTGCCTGGTTGGGGGGGGGGGCAAGACGGTGGGAAGGGAGGCTGTTTAGCTCCACACACCAGACACTGCTTCCTCTCTGTTGGTCAGATCGGCACCCACCTCCACTTTCCTTTTCCACGCGGAATGTGGCTGGTGCGGCAGGAAGAAGGGGAGCTTGGCGATTCGCCGTTTTGCCAGCTCTTGGAAAGATCAAGAATACTCGGCCCTCCAGACAAACCCCAGCTCTCGGCCTGAAAGCTGAGTCCAGATATGTTATATATTTATTCAAGGCAGCAATTGGCCGGGAAACGGCTATAAAACACACATTTTGAATAAAAGAGGTAGATTTATGGTGCATTTGTGAATCTGAGTCATATCGCTCTGCCTTCCCCAGGCCAGGAGCCCTTAATCACTAACATACCCCCGGTTGTACACTCGGTGGGCACAGAATTGCTTCCTTCTGGTCCTGTCCCAGTTAAAGATGTGGTGATTGTACTGCTTGGCCTGACAGTCAGTAAATGAATTGCCAATTCATTCTGAGCCGGGGTGGGGGCTGGGTTTTGCTCGGGGAAGAAAAAAAGTGGGGTCCTTTCATATGTATCTTTGATCAGTCGGGACTTGACAAATTATTTTCATAGGAATTTCTCTGTCCTTAATGCCACAGGGAGAAAATGGATTTACTCTAAAAGAACGGCTTTTATGTTTCAGAAATTAGAGCAATGTAAAAGCTTTCCTGGGGTTTCTCTCTCTCTCTCTCTCTCTCTCTCTCTCTCTCTCTCTCTCCTCCTTTTTTTCCCTTCCACTGCATTTTTCTTCAGGGAAAGAAGGCAGGTAGCAGAAAGAGCCAGACAAGGCCACTGCCAATGGCTAGATTTCCAGCTTACGTTACTTCAGGCATATAAACATAACGGAAATAAGACTCACCTCCTTCATACAATCGATATTGAGAAGGCCGAGTCCTCTCTTCTGCCCCAAGTTTCCCTCGTGATAGCTGATTTCTTTTCTCCTCTGGATTTTTGTGGTAGGGGCAAAATTCAACCTGCAGACTATCTGAGTTGTGTTTGAGTGAGTTTCAACCATATTGCAACTATCTATGCCCGCGGTTTTTGGACGTTGACTTATCTGGAGGCAGAGGGCTAGAACAGAAGTGATTTCTGTATCAAGATTTTTATCAGCTATCATTACAGCCTTAAAGAAAAGAATGTATTGGCCATATTAGCGGTACAGAGGTGCCAAGAACAGTTGGGCAGGCTGTGCACTGCACAACTCCAAGAGGCACCATTCAGATAGACTATCACTGTGAATGCTCTGTGGGTGACAGCTCTGGAAGGGGGCTCACAGAGGTGAAGGGAAGGCTGGAGAACCACAATTATAGGAAAGGGATAGTCTTGGGGATCTAGGTGGAAGGAACTTGAAGAGTTTGGTTAGGGACTCGAGTGAGTGAGTACTAGCAATGTCAGTCCGTTGATGTTTCTGCTCAAGATTCTGACGCTGGGAAAGAGAGACAGTGAGCCTTCCTTGGGTCAAGGACTTCTACTCCTTGTCCTGCATTAGAAGCTTTGCTCTCTTACTCTGGAGTTTCCTCCAAGCAGCCCCTGAAGGCAGCATTTGGGAGCAGCGGTCCGTTTGGGTGAGAGAGAGAGAGGAGTGTGACCAGGAAGGCAAGGAGGCTCCAGACCACGGGCTATTTAGTGGCAGAGGTGGGTGAACACCTGGGCAAAACCGTATTTGTTCTGGATTCCTCATGTGATGGGTACTTGGGTTTTGTTTTTTTTTTTTTTACCTCCTTGCATCCCTTCCTCCTTTTTTTGGAGAGTGCACCCCTTTTTCTCATGGGGCTTCTCTCTCCCTCCTTGTGTGTGGTTTTGGTGGCTATAAGCAGAAGCCAGGAGTGTAGCACTGGCGGTCTTATAAAGGGAGATGCTCCCTCCCTCCCTCCATGTGCACAGGGCAAAGGCCAGGTCAGGGGCGCCCGCGGGGCTCAGTCGGTTAAGCGTCTGACTCTTGGTTTTGGCTCAGGTCATGATCTCATGGGTCATGAGTTCGAGTCCTACATCGGGCTCCTTGCTGATGGTGTGGAACATGCTTGAGATTCTCTCTCCCTCTCTCTCTGTCTCAAAATAAATAAGCTTAAAAAAAAAAAAAGAATTAGGAACAGAAGGGGCGCCTGGGTGGCTCAGCCTGGGTAGCTTGAGCATCTGACTTTGGCTCACGTCATGATCTCGTAGTTCGTGGGTTCTGCTCTCTATGTAAAGAGTGCTATCTTTTCGATTTAAAGATAAAATAATAGGGACACCTGGGTGGCTCAATTGGTTAAGCATCTGACTTTGGCTCAGGTCGTGATCTCATGGTTCTTGAGTTCGAGCCCCGTGTTGGGCTCTGTGCTGACAGCTCAGAGCCTGGAACCTGCTTTGGATTCTGTGTCTAACCTCTCTCTCTACCCCTCCCCTGCTCACTCTCTGTCTGTCTCTCTCTCAAAAATAAATAAAAATATTTTAAAAATTAAAAAAAAAAAGAAAGGCTAGGTGAGGACACGTGGAGAAGGTGACCATCTATAAGCCTGAAAGAGAGATCCCATCAGAAGTCAGTCCTAAGGACACCTTGACCTTGGACTTCCCAGCTGCCCAAACTGCGAGGAAATAACTCTCTGTTGGTTACCGTCCGGTGTGTGGTGTCTGGTCACGGCAGCCAAGCAGACGGTCCTTCCTAACGGCCGCCCGGTGGATTTCAGACTCACCTGTCAGCCCCCACGACCGCGTGAGCAACAAATGTCTTCCTGCGCGTCTCCATGTCTCTTGCCAGCTCTGTCGCTCTGCTCGAGGCCTGGACTGAGACAACTCCCTAGGGGAAGGCTTGTCCATGACTTACCTAGATGCACACACGGCCTGGTCTAAACACAAACATGATACCGGGACCCGCGGGGGGCATGAGAAGTCACGTGGGGCAGAATGAAGTGGCCCAAAGGTCCAAAGGCATCCTAGACGCCCCCCCCTCCCTGCCCCCAGCCCTACACCAGCCGACCGCAGGCCCAGGAGCCCGGTCGAGAGCAGCAGGGCTCGGCGCCAGTCCACAGAACCACTCGTCTGCCATTTGGCTCCTATTGACTGCCGTCCGCCTCCGATGCTCAGTGGTGGGTCGTTCCTCAGCCCTCGCTGTGGCTCCAGACCACGGCTGGATGCTTGAGGCCACGGCTGTCAACACGCACGGAACTGTCCCCCTTGACGCACGATCTCAGAGGTGGGCAAACAGGATGCAAAAATGGCCTGACGGTCCCTCCTCGTGGAGTCCCGTCCTCCGATGTGTTGGGCCGTTTCATTCATTCATTCGGGACATGGTTGCAAAACACCTTCTAAACGAAACTACAAGCAGGCAAGACTGGAACATTCCTGCCCTCACGAAGCTCCCCGGACCCCGGGAGAGAAGACACGCGAGTTTCCAGTGAGAAGGGTGAACGGTGGTGAATGTTCGGGAAAGAGGAAGGCTCTTGACCCGTCTTGGGTACGGCAAAGCCCTCCCCACGGAGGTCACGGTCGAGCTGACATCTGTCTTTCCGTCTCTGTTTATTCAGTCGGCGTGCTGAGGGGCCAGAGCGCATTCCAGAAGGGCTCTCATTTAATCCCTGTCCCAGGCCTGGGAGGCAGACCTTATGGCCCCCATTTTACAGAGGAGCAGACAGAGGCTCGGGAAGCGAAGGGCTAGTTCACACGCCAGAGGTCAGCTGGCCATCCGGGACCCGCAGGCCTTGCCCTTCCGATGCAGTCCGATCTCAGCCGCAAAGTCGCCCAACCTCTTCTTTCCCGGAGAATGAAGGCTCCAAGGACGTGCCACCTGACGGCAGAAGGCTGCCCTGGCACCCCCCAGCCACCCTGTCCCTCCCTGTCCCCCCGGGCCCCCGGGGAAGGGCACAGATGACACGGGCCCTTGCCCATCACGTTTGGGAGTTGGCAGCGCCCGAGGATGGCTGCGCCGCTCCCAAGCAGAGTGAACTTGGACGTGACATGTCACCGAAACTCTACTTGGGAGCTTCCTCATCCATAAAGTGGGAACGAGACGGGATCCCACCTCCCAGGAAAGGGACCGTCCCGGGAGGCTGCCTGGCGTGGGGACCAGCAAATAGCGCATGCTGTTCACTAATTCTGCTCCGAACACCGCCGGACATCAAAGCCGCACCTGGCGGGCTGCCTCCCACCCGCCCGCACTCCCCGCTCCAGGAACAAGGACCGGCTATTCCGGAATTAGTATGTTTGGCAGCAGTACCAGGCAGAGGAGCGCATTCTGACGTCAGAAAAGAGAAGGGGGGGGGCGCTGTCGGACTTTCGGGGCATTGAAGTTTCTGGTCCCTCGTTGTGGCCGCAGGGGGTCCAGGGTTGATGGTCATGTACCCCATCCTTGAGACGGGGCCTGTGTGAAAAAGCTGAGTTTGAGATGTTCCCCAAACATCGTCAAAGTCATAGCACATCACAGGGGGGAATTTCCCGATCAGCGCAGGAGGGGCAGGGGGGAGGGGAGGAGAGGGATTCGTAGCAATGAGGATAATCAATACCAATTAATCTTTTTATCAGCTGACAGTCCTCGCTCTACCTACACCAGGCACTGTGCTCAGCCCCTGATACCCCCCCCGCCCCCCGGGGGGACGCACTCCTATTATCCTCACTCCATAGATGGTTAAACGGAGGGTCAAAGAGGTTAAGTGACTTGCCCAAGGTCACAGAAGCAGTAAGTGGCAAAGTGAATTTCCTAAGGAACGCCAGGTAGAGCACAAAGGTGAGATTCTCACAACTGCCTGTGTGCGCGTGTGCGGTGTGTGTGTGTGTATTGTATGTGTGTCTGTGTGTGTATACATGTATATTATGTCTGTGCACGCGTGTGTATGTGTTAACAAGCGAGTAATAATTCACACCACAACAACATCCTTCCCCACCGAGCGGAAGAAGCCAGCGAGGGCCAATCCCAAAACCTGGAGACAGAGAACCATCCAGGCGTCTCCTTGTTTCCGAGGTAGAGTGTTCCGTGATTAGCCATCGGCCGACTGGAACGGGTACCCGGCTCTGTCACCGCCCGGACCAAGGTCACTCCTCAATAGATCTCCATCCCCTTCATCATCAAAACACAGAGACACTGGGGGACTGACCTTCCTCACCAACTCGATTTGACAATGCCCCACACCCAAAGAGACAGATTTTATCTTGCTAATTCTATTCCTAACTGCAAAGATAATTCACCATCGTCACACAAAAGAATGGAGACATATCCAAACACACAAAAACGGAAGCACTCACAGTCCTGCCGTGGCCATGACTGTGTGATACTGTGTCTTTCCCCCTCCACCCTTGAATGAATGCAGTTGGACTTAATACCTGGGCACGGCCGGCTGTAAGCAGCTTCTTTTACATGCAATGGATCTTAAATATCCTTTTCAGATTGTCTTCACGAACACGGTTTTTGCAATAAGCCATGTCGTGTTCCACTGTGTGGACATACACTGATTAACCAGCACCAAATGTATTGGTGAATAATAAGGCTGTCTCCAGTTTTGCAGGATTTATTTTTTTTAACTTTATTTATTTTTGAGAGAGACAGAATGGGAGGAGGGGCAGAGAGGGGGGCAGAGGATCCGAAGGGGGCTCTGTGCTCACAGCAGAGAGCCCCATGGGGGGCTCGAATTCATCAACCGTGAGATCATGACCTGAGCCGAAGTCAGACCTTAACCTGCTGAGCCACCCAGGCGCCCCTCCAGTTTCGTAGGATTTTAAAACTCATGATGAATGTCCCAGAAAATAAGTATGATGCACATTCCTGATTATTTCCTTCGGACCAATTCCTCGAAGTGGGGTCATCAGATTAACTGATTAGCACAATTTTAAGGCTTCTGATATACTTTGCCAAATTCTCCTCTTAAAAGGTTTATCTGTTTTTGGGGGCGCCTGGGTGGCTCAGTCGGTTAAGCGACTGACTTTGGCTCAGGTCATGATCTTGTGGCTTTTGAGTTTGAGCAGCACAGAGCCCACTTCAAATCCTCTGTTCCATCTCTCTCTGCCCCTTCCCCACTGGGACTCTCTCTCGAAAAAAAGAGAAGAAAAAAGGTTTATCTATGTTCATTCCGGCCAGTACTTTCTGGGATTTCTTATTTTCTATTAGCAATCATATCATTATTTGTTAAATAAACATTTGCTAGCCCAGTGAATAAAAGTTATGTCTCACCTGCGTTTCATTGATTATAGTCTGTCTTTTTAGGCATTTATCTAGCATCACTGCAGTAAGTACTTTACTGGACGTTTCTACAGATATTCCTGTGATGTTGGGGGTGTTCCCAACCTCTCTGAGCTCAAGAATACTAATGATCTGAGTCTCTGAAAGTTCTGGTGATCCTTCTGGTGACCCCAGGACTTTGAGCCCCTGTCTCACATACCCAGTGCTGGACCAGGAAGCCAGGAGGATGCTGTCATCCTCCTCTCTCAAGTGCAACGAAACCTACCAGCTCAGAGATCCAGACTGTCCTCTGGGAACTAACTGGAAAACAGCCTAACCCAATGAGTAGGTGCTCAACAAGTGAGGGTGTCTACCCTACAGGCTGGGACCTTAGCAAACGCCTGTTGACTTAATGAATGAAAAGTAGGTCATCGCTACCCATTCATGAAGCCGCAGCTCCTTCCTTCATCACCGTTTCTGCCTCAGGACCTTTGCACAAGCCAGAAGTGCCCTCTGCCTTGAAATGCTTCTCCTCCCAACTTTTTACCTGGCTAATTCCTACCCAGTGTTCGGGGCTTGACTCAGAAGTCACCTCCTCCAGACCAAGTTAGGACTCTTATCTTTTTGTGACATCATGCATGCTGCCTTTCTGGGTCTCCCTACCTTTGCAATCCACGGATTCTGAGGATGATCACCTGAGGGATGTTTCTCTCACTAAACCAGAAGTTCCAGAAGGCTATGCCTCCCCCCATCACCTTGGTCACTACCGTGTCCTCAGTATTTGCACACGTCCAGCCCAGAGCAAGCATCCACCAAATGTATCACAGGAATATAGTAATTTACAGCATGTGTCCGGACATCAACATCATGACAAAACCATATGAATATTTAGATAGGACCTCCTTAAACCTAGGAGTTCTTAACTTGTATCTATTATGGAATGAGCTGTCCCTTCTCTGATTTATGGCAGCAACTGCTTGAGTGCAGCGCCGGAGGGGTGTTAATTCAGTATTCTTGTGATGTTCTTGGGAAAAAATAGGCTGGCTGACTATCTTGTATAGTTGGTGCATTAGTTTGAGAAGCTAATTTTTCCCAAGGCAACCTTTTTTTTAGCCCATCAGAAGAAATAACTCTTTAGAGTACAGTCAGAATTTATTCAGCGGAACTTTACTAATTCATTTTCTGCAGGGACAGGAATGCCACTGATCTAGCTTCTCCCTTGTACCTAAAAGCAGCGAACTGTCATTTCTGTATAATTAATTCACATTTCTTGGGAGTTCTCCACCTAGGAAAGGTTCCAGGGGGGATCTGATTAAATAAATAATTTGTAATCAACTATCCAGTTCTTTCTGTTTCAAGGAGATGTGATCTCTGATGGTTCTCGATGATTTGAAAGGAGCAGGCATTGACACTTATAAAAGTTTTTAAAAATTGAGCCATGAATTTACTCACACATTTGTCGTTCTGTTCTGCCCTATGTGTATTCTACAGGAAGAGTTCACAAACCTCACATTTGTGGGTTTTAAATAAATATCTATGGAAGGCCCATAAGGTCGCTTGCACCGGGACCTCCAAAACACTCACTTCCGGCAATTAAGTCAAAGAGGGAGATCTTTCGGAAAATCCAGAACGATACCTTTTGATCAGCTGAAATTCCTGACGATTTTTCTTTTCCGATGCCGGTACAAATTCAGTGAAAATCAGTAACCATTCCAGGGATATAGGCCTGCAGATAAACGTGCCCACAGCTCGGCCACACTCACATACGAGGTCCCAGACACCCCCCGAGACCAGGAGGACAAAGAAAATGGGGCAGAACGGCCACCATCGCTTCCTAGTTCCTGCACCTAATTTCCTCTCTCCAGTCAGTAGAAAGAACAGGGAAGAAAAGGGGGGATCCACGTCCCTTGTACTTTTTGAAGCACATGGTATTTATTAGGCATTAATTGGCAAACAAATACACGAAATGAGTACTTAATTCTCACCCCGCCCCCGTAGCAACATCAAAAGACAGAATCGCAGGAAGACACTCACGTACAAACACACTCACACACTCACACATACTTGGACATACTTAGCCTCACATATTACCCTGTTTTCTTTATTAGGGTCAGTTTTAAAAAAAAAAAAAACATTTTTTTAAATCAAGAAAGCAAAGCACATTCGAAAGGAAAAAAAAAACCGCGAACTTGGTTTTGAGTAAAAATTAATAAAATTAAAAGCTCTTGGCCAGTTCCTATGCTGGATTTCATGTTATTACTTAATTAGAATTCCTATTTATAAATAAATAGTACCAGTAAAATATTATATCTGAAGAACCCTGCAATAACATTTTACTTACAACGTTTATTTTTTTTTATACCGTTTTCTGCTTTCAATCACCACAGTTTTGCGTCGGCATCTGGTGTCGGTGTGACTGCTCTGGGGAGAGCCAACGGGCGGGCATGTCCGTCACGGGCTCTGCACGGCGTCCGGGCTGGGTCGCGGTGACGGTGCCGGACGGGTGGGAGCTTGCGGGGCCGGCTTTGGGCCTTATCAGGACGAATATTTGCTTTGGCCTTTTTGCAACGTTTGTCAGCAACGAGCTTGCCCCTCGCTTATCACAGTTCTGCCCGCGTGGACACCAGGGCTTTTTAAGTTTTTCAAAGCAAGCTTTCCGGTCGGGAAGCTACAGGCCACGTTTTAGCGACAGACGGCCGGACAGACACAGAGCTGGGACGGCGGGAGGGCTGAGTCAGATAGGAGGCCAGATGGGGTGCAGCGCTTTCCCGACCCCCCTGGTAAAGCAGAGACCAGAAGCGGGGCTCCGCGATGACGGGCCTGGTGGGAAACGCCGGACAAAAGCCAGGACATGGGGAGCTTTCTCGAGAACATCACGCGGCAGAGGTAGGTAATTTCTTAGTCGAGGGCAGGGTGGCGAATTTCGGTTTCCGGCACGGTCTACGCGAGGGGAGCCCCCACGGGGACAGACTGTGAAACGAACTTGCCTCAGACCTCCCCCTCCCCACCCCCAAAGAAGGGACTGGGTCCCCTTAAGAAAATTGAAAGAAAAAAATATATTATTATTTATTATATAACAACGTCAACATTAGCAGGGAGGCAGGAAGGCCTCCCAACCACGCCGTGAGGCTAGAACCCTCGATCCAGGCAAAGGCCTTCTGGAAGCCAGAAGAAGGAATCACGGAGGATGCCCGGAGGTGGTGTGGACATGGCCGGCCGACTCGTGGGGTGGTCGTGGGGGGTGGGGCACATCTTTAATTTTGTTTCTTTGTCTATTCGTTGTTTTTTTGTTCTTTTAAGTTTTGAGACAAAACGACCAAGTCACACTTGTGAGTTGTGGTTTCTGGCAACTGATTAGATCAGCGTCCGGGGCTCTCCAGTGCAGCCGTGAACACCGTCGAGAAGAAGCGTGGCCCGCGGGGCTCCGCTCTGCTGCCGTCCCTCCCCCTCCTCTGCCGGCAGGGCTCTGATGGAGCGGGCCCCCTTTAGCTGTTCTCGCCCCACTCGGGCACCATGCCCACGCCGTGCACGGAGTGGTACTGGTGTGGGGACAGGGTCCGCGGCACGCCGTGAGGATACAGGAACTCGGACGGCTGGAGGCCGCCGGGGGACTGGAGGCCAGTCTGAGGCCCGCACTGCCTGACCACAGGCTGGTGGGCCACGGAGGGCTGGTGCTGGAACATGCCCTCCCCGAGCTGCGGGGAGCCGTGGTTGGCCACGCCGGCCAGCCGGGGGACCAGGGGCCCCGAGGTGAAGTGGGCAGAGAAGTGCTGGTAAGGGAGCCGGTCCAGGGGCTGCACCGTGCTGACCGTGCAGCTGCTGTAGGAAGGCACGTTGGGCCACGTGTTACAGCTGATGTCCTCCAGGCTGGGCACCGGCTCGCTGGGCGGCACAGAGCTGGCGTACATGCAGGCCTGCCGCTGGGCCGACTCTGTCCTGTAGGAGGCGCTCAGGGCCTGCTGCGGGGGGTAGCCGGAGCGGTAGAAAGGGTCCTCTTCGCTGGGCGAGGTCTCCATGTAGGGCTTCTTATACGGGTGCTCTGTGGCGGGACATTCTTCATCTGCTAAGACAGGATGAGAGAGACCGGTGAGGCCCCGGGACCTGCCACCCCTCAGTGCTAAAGGCCGAGAGGGACGTTCGGCCCAAGGACTGAAGAATCAAGTCCGGGAGACTCAGCTCCACTCTGATTAAAAAAAAAAAAAAAAAAGAGGGTGGGGGGGCGCATGGGGGGCTCAGTTGGTTGAGAGTCTGACCTCGGCTCAGGTCATGATCTCGTGGTTCATGGGTTCGAGCCCCGCATCAGGCTCTGTGCTGACAGCTCAGAGCCTGGAGCCTGTTTCTGATTCTGTATCTCCCTCTCTGTCTCTCTCTGCCCCTCCCCTGCTCACACTCTGTCTCTCTCTCTCAAAAATAAACATTAAAAAATTGTTTTAAATAAATTTAAAAAAAGAGGGGGAGACGTTGAGCAAACAGGCTGACCCTTCTGAGCTCAGCTTCATCTCTAAGATGGAAAGGACAAGAACAACACTTTTCTACTTTTCATGGTGAAGGGAGGTGTTGAGAAGGAGACGGAAAAATACACACGAATGTGCAGAGCTGAGCTCAAGGAAAAAAAACCACGCAATAAGTTACAATTATTACTACTGCCTTCCCTCTGCTCCTGCACGTACATTCCACAAAGACAGGACACGGTCTGTGCTACCCACCGCGGTCTTCCCAGATTCCAGAACATTCTCAGTAAGCAAAATGGTGATAATGCCATCAACAGTGACAGTAAAAACGAACACCGGCAGCGTCCCCCGGCCTGGTGCTGTTCCAGGCTCTCTCCGGAAGGCACTATGTGCAGCCTGCTCAACAGCCTAGGAGGCGGGTGCTGTGACCCCCCCTCGCCCTGCAGATGACACGAAGGAAGGACACACAGGTTCGGAGAGTCGCCCGAGCTCTGACTCCCGCGGCTGATGAACAGCGGAGCGACAGCTACGATTCAAGGGGTCTAATTGCCCTTCAGTTCTGCGCCACCCGGAAAGACAGGCACTGAACACCCGTGTGACAGATGGGAAGGACAGATGGGCACGTGCACACACGGCTGGGTGCTCGCACGAATCCCCAGCTCCCCTCCCGACGCCTCCATGAGCAAGTGACTATCCACGGGGCTGGTACAACCGAACGTCAGTCTCATCCTCCCCCAGACGCTCGCTAGTCCCCAGCATCGGGCAGAGGAGGTGCTTCTGTACCGGAAAGAGGGTCCCCCTTCACAACTCTGGGACAAAAGCACAGGGCTGTCTCCTGGAAAAATCCACCGAAACACAGTTTTGGAAATGGCACATGGTTCTTTAGCACAGTCTCACGCCCGGATCCCCTAAAACCCAGACCCCGAGTTAAGAAGTGGCAGTGTATCTGAGATCCAATCTCGTTCTTCTGCTTCATGTCCGTGTGACACCAGCAGGCCATCTGCCCTACTCATTTTTAGCGTCTCCGATTCCGAGTCAATACTACTTACCTCACCGGGCAGCTAAGAATTAAATAAAATTAAGCATGTAAATCTCTCCATAGCTGTCATCAGGATCAGCCCCTGCTGCAGTGGTAACACCACCGGTTAGTCTCTCGGCAGACCTGATACAGATTAACACGCCTCCAGGTGTTTCCTTCAGGAAAGCAGTATTTGAGAATTTCGACCAAGGCGTAAAAACCCCAACACAGATTCATTCCTTAGCTGGAATTTGACCCCCAACCCCAGCCTGGAGATTTTTCCATCCTCATCTCCCAAGCTCTTTCAAATCAATAAATGTTAAGAAATATGTCTGTCGTGGGGGCGCCTGGGTGGCTCAGTCGGTTAAGCGTCGACTTCGGCTCAGGTCATGATCTCGCAGTTCGTGGGTTCAAGCCCCGCGTCGGGCTCTGTGCTGACAGCTCGGAGCCTGGAGCCTGTTTCCAATTCTGTGTCTCCCTCTCTCTCTCTCTGCCCCTCCCCTACTCACGATCTGTCTCTCTCTCTCTCTCTCTCTCAAAAATAAATAAAAGTTAAAAAAAATTAAAAAAGAAAAAAACAAGCAGGTCTGTCATGGGGGTGTGGAGAGGAAGGAAACACTGGACTATTCCCGCACCTCACTGTGATGGTCGACGGCCTTTCGGGGTTGTGGGGGGCAAGGAATGAAATGGGAGGGGGTTCGAGTTATTGTTTATGAAGTACCTCCTAAGTGACCTTACCCTAATCTCCCAGTAGTTCTTCAAGGCGGCCATTCTCCTGCCTGTCACAGAGGCAGAAACTGAAGCTCGCTGAAGTGATCCTCCCGAGGTCCCTCAGCCCGGCAGGAGCAGAGGCTGGCCTCAAGGCCAAGTCCAGCTTCCTTCGCCAACCACACCTTGCTTCCAGCTCTCTAGATTCTCATATCCAATGCCGCTCACCCAGTCATCCAACAGAGATGTACTGAGCCCCTACCAAGTGCCAGGTGCTTGGGGGACAGAGGGGTCAGTAAACAGTGGTGGTCCTGCTTGGTGCACGTGGCTGCGGTGGGGGTGGGGCTCTCCAGCCTGAGCAGTGAGGGAGGGAGCACCAGCCTGGGCGCCTGTGCCCAGGGGGCGTGGGGGGTCCTTGCTAGAAAGCTCCAAGTTACTCACTCGCCCCACAGTGAGTCCTTTGGTCTTGCACTCGGACAGGACAGCCTGGGTCTGGGTTCCACCCAGTGCTTGCCCTGGTAAGTGACACCCACGGGTAAGTAATAAAAAAAAAAAATCCCCCCAATCAGAACTCATCGATGCCGGGATCGTGCCCGCCTCCCAGCAAGCGCATTCATTTTTAGCGAGACTCTTTCTGGGACACATCTGGGCCCCAGAGGACGCCCACGCCTGTGTCCAAAAGAAATGCAAAAAAATGCCGCCTCTCTTCCAGGTGCTTTATCAGCATCGTGCCAACCGTCCAGATGTTCGAAGACAACCAGATGAGCTGGTGGCCGCATTTCCCACCTTTCCACCGGGCATCATTCCGACATCTTGAAGACACTGCGGCACGCAATTTGGTCCTACCCACGTCCTCCCTCGGTCCTATCATACCTCCATGCTTCCTTCCAGCCCCACCCCCACCCCCGTCACCGGATCCATAAATCTGAATGTTTCCATTGTTGCTAGAATCATAACCTTTGGGTTTTCCATTTAACCAGGGCGTTCCCGTTTTCAATAATAAAAAGTACAGCTGCAGGGTACCCTTGGCAAGAGAAAAAAAAACAAGGCAAACTAACTATTCCCGAGTTTCTAATCGCCTTCCAGATTTGTTACAAGTAAAAAAAAAAAAAAAAAAAGAATAATATGAAAAAGGCAGGGGCGCATTTTGGAAAATCGTAAAATTACACATTCCAGTCTTTAATAACCCAAAAGATGTGATGCAGAGTCCTAAGGAAAAGCAAAATGCTGGCTTGTTCATGAAAGCGGGTCCTGAACATTCTCGCATTCCTCTTGGACCTCATCACGTTGTAAAGAAATTCCAAAGCGTGGATCCAAATGTCCAGCAGGTCGCGATAAACGGCTTGGATGTAATCTGTGTCTGTTTTGGTGATGATTTGGTTTCTTTCTCTTTTCTTGGGAGCCTGATGACCCGTCCACAATGAGGACCTCTTTCCCCGCCCTTCCAAGGCTGATGAACGAGCTGACATGGAACATCAGGTCTTCTGTGCGAGGACGTCAACAGCTCAGGTTCAGAAAGTTGACTAGCAAGAGTGCTCAGCTGTATTCCGCCTGTCCTGCAGCCCACCGAGTCTCCTGAATGGCAGGAGAGCTGCTCCTGATGCTGAGGAACCATCACTGCACCCTGGCCTCTTGCATTTTTCTAGCGGCTTTTGATTCTGATCAAGTGGCTTTACTGATAAGTCCAGGACGCAGATGTTAGGGCACAGTCATGACTCTCCCTGGCTATGTGACCGTGGGTGCACCATGCTACCATTCCCATCTCAGGTTTTGACTACATATGGGGAGAGTACTTAACTTCCTTGTAGGAATGCACAAAAGAAGGGCACTTTAGTTTCTATCTTCCTTGCTCATCAAGTGTTCACCTCTCAGCTGTCCAGGGAACTGGGGTCCACTGTCCGTTTTCTCTGGGAAGGTGGGACAGATGGCTCTGTGAAGGCTGTCCCATGCTGGAGGGTATCTGGGTGGATTCGAGCTGGAAATCCCACAAGACTGCTTTGAAATTGCTATTCCCATTAAGGACATATGTCACTATTTCCAAATAGGTCATTTCCTTTGCTGACTGATTCATTCAGATGAAAGACCATGGTGAACAGCCAGTCCTTGGCTTGACCTTCATCAAGTCAGAGTCAGAGTTCAGGCTCTCTGAGTCACAAAACAGTGCTCTTTCAGACAGAGGGACTTGCATTTTAGCTTTCATGAAACCCGCTGTGTTCAGAAAATATGAAAGGGTGGTAACCTTGACCTAGATGGATGGATGGATGGATGGATGGATGGATGGATAGACGGGTGGATGGATGGATGAGTAGATGGGTGGATGGATGGATGGATGGATGGGTGGGTGGATGGATGGATGGATGGATGGATGGATAGGTAGATGGATGGATGGATGGATGGATGGATGGATGGATGGATAGATGGGTGGATGGATGGATGAGTAGATGGGTGGGTGGTTGGATGGATGGGTGGATGGATGGATGGATGGATGGATGGATGGATAGATGGGTAGATGGGTGGGTGGGTGGATGGATGGATGAATAGGTGGACGTATGGACAAATGGATGGATGGACAGAAGAATGGTGTGTATGTCCCCATTGTGTTAGCTCCTACCCCGAAGTGGGAAGGACTGAAATGGTACTGCAGGGAGACCCTCAACTGGGAATCAAAAGACTCCAGTCCACCCTTCACTTAACCACCAGCTGAAAATCATTAAATTTATTCCCTTAATTATTATCTGTCTCCCCCATGTGAATACAGGTTTCGTGAGAGCAGCCACCTTGACCACCTCGCCCTCCCCTTATCCCACATACTCAGCTCAGTACCTGGTATAAAGTAAGTGCTCAACCAATATTTATTTCACGAATGCATACCAGATCTGCCGCTCACCAGCCACATGACCTTGGGAAGCTAACCCAACCTCTTGGTCCCTTGTTGACTCTGCACAATGCTGAGCCCCATCTCAGGGGCTACAGTGAGCATCCAAGGAAGGAGGTGATGTGAAGTTGCTCTAAAAAGCATACAGCGCTAACAAAATGCAGACCCTGCAAAACTATATTCCCTTCTCCCCCTCCCCCCCCTCGACTAGCTGTTGAATAGCCAAGGGAGTATATGGCTTTGCTTTAAATCTTTATTTGGGTTGGCTCTGATATCTAACTGTGGGGGTGGGGGGCGTTGTCAGGGTGGAAGGGGGAAAGAAAGACAGACAAGTGCTCTCCCAGGCCCCGGGGTCCTGGATGTGATTGAGAGGCATTGATAAAGGACCTTCCCAGCTCTTCTGGCTCCATCCATCGGGAGAGATAGTTGGGAGACAGCTGGGTCCAAACACAAGAAGCCCTCTGGCCGCCCTGGCCCTTTGACACTTCGTTGGGCCTGCCTCCTAAGCTCGTTGGAAAGGACACAGACAATGAGGGGAAGTCAGATAGTGGGGCAGGCAGGGGCCGGGGGGAAGCCACCCAGGGAGTTATCAATGCACGGGAATCCCAAACTGGAAGGAAACCTGGCTGATTCCTTATCACCTTACAATGGAGGCTGATGATGAATTGCTTTTTGTCTCTCTGAGGCACGCAGGACAGACAGAGCTTGGCTGGAATGTGGTCCCTGGGAGCTCCCTCTCGGGGGTGGAGGGGGGTGAGAAGGGCAGAGGTCCCATCCCACCATCGCAGCAAAACAAAACCTCATCGTGTCCCTCATGGGTGCCCACTGGCGACAGGACAAAATCTGAAGTCCTGAAACCCTGCCTTTCTCTGTCACTCGTCTGCCTCTACTTCCCTCACTGCTCCGGCCGCACCAGCCGTGGGCTTGCTCCCCAGCCGGGGCTGGCCCCTCAGTTCCAAGAGGCTGCACCCACACCCTTCTCTCTGCCTGGGTACCCACCGTCTCCCCTCTTCTCCTCTCCAGCTCCTATTCTAAAGGCCTTGGCTTAAATTCCTCCTGACATCCCCACCCCCCCAGGCACCAGCACTTTGGACATCCCCTCTGTAGCATCAGACCACCATGTTAATCAAAGCTCTACTACCTTATTGGATGACATCCGACCCGCCTGCCACCGTGAACTCCAGATGCGTAGGGCGGTGGCCAGCCAGCGAGCATGAAGCCCTCAAACGCGCCGGGCACCGTTCCCAGTGCCTCTTGGGAACGATCTCATTCCATCTCATCTTAACCCTACAGGGGAAGTGCTAGGACACCCCTCCTTTTGTGGAAGAGGTAGTTGAGGCTGAGAAAAGCAAGGAGCTCGCCCGTGGCCACGCTGCCGGAAAGCATCAGGTGCTATGGTGTCCTGCCACACACCAGCCACCACTCCAGCTTCCCCGGTGGCCACCTCAAGGGGACCCTGGGCTCACCTGAGGGTGCCGCCCAATACCCTGTGCAGGTCAACCGCACCCCTCAGGGGAAGAGCACATATTCCCTTGCAGTCAGAGCCTTCCAACTCCATCTTCCAGGAGAAAAAGCATTTACACAGATGCTGTTGTTGTAAATATTGAACCTTAAAAAAGTACCTTGATTCTTTTTAACTTCTTCCTTCCCTCCTTCTGGTCTGGCATTAATTTAATCGACAGAACTCCCTAATTCAAACCTGGTGAGCTCTTAATCCAGTACGTCTGACCCAGTCTCAAGACCGGTCCCCAGCGGAAGATGGCATTTTGAGATCACAGCTGCTAAAACAAAGGGAACGGGGACGGTCTAGGGTGTGACTCGGAGCTCGGGCAGAGCCTGCTGATGAGGCACGGGTTCAAATTCTGCCTTCAGGAGCCTCTAGCACATGGTTTTACCTTTCTGGGCCTCCGTTTCCCCACTTGTAAAGTGAGGGAGTAACAGCACGTACTCAATGCTGTTGGTGAAAGGCGGTGGCACCCTTAAACAGAACACAGAACAGCATCTCCACGCAGGGACCTGTGTTCCTGGGGACACTCCTAACCCCCTGCTCATGCCTGAAGAGGCAGACATGCTCTTGGGCATCTGGTCTCCAGCCCAGGCAGCTGGGGACATGCTGGGAGTCGGGCCAGGGGGCCCGTGGGGCTGATATAATTGTTCCGGACTTTGAGATCCAAGGAGCGTGGATGGACCTCAGGTTAAGTCTGGAAAACAGCCTCACCCAGATTGGATCCCCAGCCCCAGGCTTGAACCAACGACGGCCCTTCTCGCCTTCAAAATGTGAGCTCAGTAGACGTCAGACAGTCAAACTGTGTGACTTTCGTCAAAGAACCTCAGCTCAGAGAAAACTGCCAAAGCATCTGTTTCCATCAGCTCTTGTCAGGAAGCTGATTTCTTCTTTTCGTAAAAGAAGTTCCAGACACTTGGCACTGGACTTCCAAAGGCATCGAGTTGCCTACTGGGGCCGGGAGACACAACAGGCCACTTATCTCAAAGGCTAAGGTTTGGGCCTCCTGGAGCAGACCAGTGACTGCTTATTGGGGTCAACCTCATGTCAAATACGACAAGCATGAGGGGCACCTGGGGGGCTCAGTCGGTGGAGCATCCGACTTCAGCTCAGGTCATGATCTCGTGGTCCATGAGTTCGAGCCCCGTGATGGCTCCGTGCTGACAGCTCAGAGCCTGGAGCCTGCTTCAGATTCTGTGTCTCCCTCTCTCTCTCTGCCCCTCCTCCTGCTCACACTGTCTCTGTCTCTCTCAAATAAATAAAATAAAACTTAAAAAGATACAAGAAAAGCACAATTTCATGACATCTTCACATTAAGCCTATGGGACAGGTCTAATGGTGAGCCCAAATCTATAGATTAGAAAAAACAAGGCTTAGGACAGTTAAGTAACATGCCTCTAATCATAAAAATTTGCAAGTGGCAAAGGTAGGGTTCATCCCAATCATATGTGGTCCCCTCCCTCCTGTATCTGCTTTCTCGAATCTTCACTCTGATGGGAGCCTTCCCATCCCATGGACACTCCTGGAATGATAACCACAATCAGAGCTAACACCAGCTGGGTGCTCACGGAGGATCGGGTGCTCTTAGGAACTCAGCACCATCTACAAAATGAGGCACAGAGAGGCCAGGACACCTGGCTGAGGTCACACAGAAGCTGAGGGCAGACCCGGGCCTCAAGCCTGTGTCCTCCAGCCTCGGTGCCCATGCCATCCCCACCGTGCCTGTCTGCCGCTCACACAAGCAACTGTGCCAGTAAAACTGAACTCAGTCCCCCATGAACACACACCCTCCAGGTCAACCACTTCGATTCTGGCTCAAAAAATATGCCACCAGAAACTCCCTTCGGCATTACAGCCCTGGACTCAGATGACTGAGGAAGTCCCCCATTTCTCGTTTGACCAAGAAAACTACAAAAGGTCTCAGACACAGAATTCAAACTAGATTTAAAGACAAAATGCAAAGGAGAGAAAAAAAATCAGTTGTGATTCTTTTCTTTTTTTCTTTTTTTGGTGTTGATTTTATCTAGAAAGGCAAGAAGAGCTCAGAATCCACCCATCCCAGAGAAACCGCAGCACATAAACCAAAGCACATCCAACCGTACGACGGCTCCGTGGCAAAGGTAGGGTTCATCCCGACCGGAAACACCAGAAGCAACCACTGTGTCCACCAGCGAGGGTGGAAAAATAAACGCTGGTTCACTCTTTTGAGGAAATACTTTCCCTTCGGCAACTAAAAAGCCCAAGGCAGCTCTAGGCTCATGAAAAGATCATCCACGGAGTAGTCTCGAATGTAAGAAATGCCAAGTTGCAAAATACGGCATAATATCAGCCATTAAAAGAACAAGCAAGACTAGTTTTAGGTCTGCGCATGCGTAAATGAATCAACCTGGACTGGACATTTCAAATACGTTTTCCCCAAAGAAGGGGCCAGAACTGGAGGAGACGTGTCAAGGGAGATCCTTTAGTTTTACAGATATGGTTTGAATTTCTTAGAGCCTCAATGTCTTTTTATATTGCTTATGTTTTTTAAATAAATAAACGGAGTTATGTGTGCTTCCTGCCCCGCCCCCCACCAAGGAAGGAGGGAAGAAAAACAGAAAGGCAAGGAGGGCAGAATGTGTGACACTCACCTTTCCTCTTGGTGCAGTGATAAATCTGGCCGTGCTCCTGGGGCAGTGGGTACGGGTTGGGTGGCGGCAGGAGGTCCTGGGAGGGGCCGGACACACCATTCTCGCACTGGTACTGGGACCCCAAGTTGGACGAGGTGGAGAGAGCACGAGGCTCGCTGCTGAAAGGACTGTGGTTGGAGGCTACTTTTTGCCTCACTGTGCTCCTGGGAACCACAGGATAGTCTTTACTGAAAGAGAGAAGATGGGGAATACTGTTGATCAGTGTCCCCAGTACAGATCCCTCCACTACTGGCTGAACCATGGGGTCAAAGAACCCACCAGAAATGTGTCACAGAATAAGAAACAAAGGAGTGTTCGATGAGTGAAGCGATCCAATTACACTCAAGTGCATTAAATACCACAGATATTTAGGCACTAACTTTTCATGCCTTATACATTAGGCAAGTAGGTTTCTGTATAGTTGTCTGTGCAAACCGGAAGTTAAATGAGCACCTCCGCTGAGGAGCCGTCTTCGTGATCGAGAAACATACAGTATTTTTAAATATTTCAATCTATCGCATAGGTCTTTGAACTCCCTGATTCAAAAGCTGAAAGAGCGAGCTGTCAGTCACTTAGACTTAACTTGCAGGTTTCCATCTTTAAAACAGTGTGGAGGTCTTTGTCAGCATTAGGAAAGAAGTAATTGACCATCTAGGATAGTCAGGAATGATCCCAGGCTACCCTACTTGGAGTAGGTTGCTGCCTATGCCTTAGACTTCCCTTCTGAGCTGCTGTACTCGTCACCACGGACATCATATTTAACTTCTCCCCCATGCCTCGGTTTTCCTATCTGTGAAACAGGATCGTAAAAATCCCCAACTCAAAGGGCAGTTGAGAGAACAAAGACATTCATACGTGTGATGATGGCTGGCATATAGCGAGTGCTCAACAATGGCCACCGGCTTCGTTACTGGGGCGTTTGGAGTGAATAGGAGAGAGAAAGAGAGGAGGGAAGGGGGGAGGAAGAGCAGGGACAAAGGAAACAGAGAGCAGACCAGAGAGATCTAAGGTTAGGCAGACCCAGATTCAGCCCCCAACTCCAACGCGTATAGGCCGTGTGCCCACCCGAGCCTCAGGTGTCACACAGGGAAACGGAGCAGGAGAAAATCCAGTCACATCCCATGAACAGCAACCTCCTGGTGCTCCACATCTGGTTCCTCACTCTTCCGACTCACACCCTCCACATCCCCTCGCCTTCAGCCTTCACACCGGGAGTTCCCACTCTTTTCCTCATAAGAGCTTGGGAATTTCACCAGGAACCTCTCCCGGGAATTAAAACTTTTAAAAAATTTTAATAAATAATTAATTTTAATTTTTTAATGTTTATTTCTGAGAGAGAGAGAGACAGAGTGTGAGTGGAGGAAGGCAGAGAGAGAGAGAGAGACAGAGAATCCAAAGCAGGCTTTAGGCTCCGAGCCTTTAGCATAGAGCCCAAGATGGGGCTCAAACTTACGAACTGGGAGATCATGACCTGAGCGCCAGTTTAGTTGGGTGCTTAACTGACTGAGTCCCCCAGGTGCCCCGATAATTATCTTTTAAAAAGGGAGAATTAAGAGGAGCATCTGCACTCATAAGAAGATAATAGTCTGACCCCCAAGATGTGCTCACCCACACAAGGAAGGGCGCTGCCAACGTTCGGGGCAGGGAGGGGAAATCGGGGACAGGGAAACAACAATGGGATGTGCAGGCTGATGGAGGGGCGATCCACCGCATCCTTATTAGAAGACAACTGCACAGCATCCATTTTTTTTAATATACAATAATGCAGATCCAACAATACAATTATTACGACTTTTCCTAAGAAGTGGTCCAGGTCAATGTGCAAAGACATAAGCATGAGGCTTTTCTCTACAGCCAGGGGAAACTAGAAACAGCCGAAATGCTCTCACTGATAGTTAAGTAAACTTTGGCAGAGCTGAGCGATGAAATATTACGCAGACTTCAAAAGGAATGAGGAGGGGCACCTGAGTGGCTCAGTCAGTTAAGCGTCTGACTTCAGCTCAGGTCACGATCTCACGGTCCGTGGGTTCGAGCCCCGTGTTGGGCTCTGTGCTGACAGCTCAGAGCCTGGAGCCTGCTTCGGATTCTGAGTGTGTGTCTCTTTCTGCCCCATCCCCTGCTCGTGTGCTCTGTCACTCTCAAAAAGAAATAAACATTAAAAATATATAATAAAATATTTAAAAATAAAAATAAATGAGGAGACCCTATATATATATGGATTCCAAAAGCTGTGCAAGATAAATCAAGGCAAAAGGACACCAAACGGGATTATAATTATGAAATAATTACCAGCAGTTCCGTTAGGAGCGGGGGGGTGGGGCACAGGAAACCTTTCAGGGCACATACTACTTTACGGATACCCAAATGTCACAGGGGAAAGCCCCCCTTGGCTGAAAAGCAAAATGAAGATGAAGCTATTCAAAGCCTCCCCACCTCATTTCTCCCCCAAGAAGAGCACTTGCAGGTGGGGGGAGGGGCAGAACAGGATGTGAATATGATTCGAAGTCATCTGTGAATGCAGAAAAGCTGCTACTTCTGGCAAAATGCCCATTCTTCATTAAACACACACACACACACACACACACACACACACACAACAACAACAACAACAAAAAAACCCCATAAAACCAGAAAGGAAACTCCCACCCCACCGAGCCTGTAGCACACCCAGCCCAATGTCCTTCCCACCTCTGTGAGCTCAGATACAGCAGGTTGCCTGGCTAAGCCTTAGTTTTCCCATCTGTGAAATGGGGAAAACACAGAGACGGTGCAGAGAAGCCACAGCATTCTGCCCTGAAGTCCCCTCCCCGCCGACACCATCCTGTCCCTGAATAATTCACTGGGCTCTGAGTTCTACTTCGATATTTAAGCATCTGGGTGTAGCGGAAAGAATGGAAGTGTTGGGTCAGGAAGTTATGTGCTCTCTAGAAGATCTGTCATAAAATAGCTGTACGACCTTGGCGGAGGCACTTAACCTCTCTGACTACTGGCAAGACCCCTACAGTACGTCCTGGAGGAAGACACCTGGCACTTAGTAGAAACTATTGTTAACGCTTTTACAAAAGGACTCACCCTTTCAGCCCAAAACTTCCCAGGAAGAAGCAGTGTCAAGCCTGACTCCTTAACTTAGAGATCTTCACTCAGGGCGGTGGGGGGGGTGGAACTAAGGGCCTTAATTTGGATCTTTAATGTTTTTTTAAATTTATTTTTGAGAGAGAGAGAGAGAGAGAGAGAGACAGCACGAGCAGGGGAGGGTCAGAGAGAGAGGGAGACACAGAATCTGAAGCAGGCTCCAGGCTCTGAGCTAGCTGTCAGCACAGAGCCCGACATGGGTCTCCAACCCACAAACCGTGAGATCATGACCTGAGCCGAAGCCAGACGCTCAACCGACTGAGCCACCCGGGTGCCCCTAAGTTTGGAATTTTAAAATGACATCTTTATTTTCACTAATCTTGAATGGACACTGAGCACTCCTTTCTGTCACAAATGTCGGCAACAAGCCACGGTTCTACTCGCGGCCCCCGTGACTGTCACCGACAAGAGTCCAATAACCTCACTCCCACCGCAGCCACTGTCCGTGCCGCAAGATACCACTTATGCTTCTCACAATTTCAAAATTACCGTCGTTTTCGACCTGCTTCTAGATCATTCCTCAAAGCATTTATAAAGGGCACGTAATACCATACTGCCATTTAAATATATTTCCAGGAGCGCCTGGGTGGCTCAGTCCGTTAAGCATCTGACTTCTGCTCAGGTCATGATCTCGTGGTTCGTGGGTTCGAGCCCCGCGTCAGGGGAGCTCAAGCCCCACTTGATGATTCTCTCTCTCTCTCTTTCCCTCTGCCCTTTGCTCACTCATGCTCTCTCTCTTAAAAATATTAATAAATAATAAAACAAAAATATTTCCATAATTGAATTTTAATACACCTGGTTTTCTTCTTCAATCGACACATTTGATACGATGCATTTAATCATATTGTTCTGAGAAGTGGCACGTACGTTTCACCAGGTCACCAAACAGGCTCAGAACTCCTCCCGAGAAGAAATACGTATCAAGAAATCCCACACTTAGTCAGCTGTGATTTTTGTCACTAACCAACTATTCTTTTTTGTATCATGTTTTTCACCCCATTTTTCACCCAGTGCATGTAGCCTCATACAGAGCAATGAAATCTGCAAAACTACAGGCTTATGGCGCGATGGACCCCGTAAAGCAACTGAACTAAATACGTACTGAACTCAAAGAGGGGGCGCCTGGGGGGCTCAGTCGGTTAAACAGCTGAGTTCTGCTCAGGTCATGATCTCACGGTTTGTGCGTTTGAGCCCCACGTCGGGCTCTGTGCTGACAGCTCAGAGCCTGGAGCCTGCTTCCGATTCTGTGTCTCCCTCTCTCTGTCCCTCCCTCACTGATACTCCGTCTCTCTCAAATATAAATGAACATTGAAAAAAATTAAATAGATTTTTCAAAGCCTTTAAAAAATAAAAATAAATGTAAATTTAAAAAGAGCACACATGGGGCGCCTGGGTGGCTCAGTTGGTTAAGCCTCCAACTTCGGCTCAGGTCAGATCTCACGTTCCTGGGTTCGAGCCCCGCATCGGGCTCTGTGCTGACGGCCAGCTCAGAGCCTGGGGCCCGCTTCCAGTTCTGTGTCTCCTTCTCTCTCTGCCCCTCCCCCTCTCATGCTCTGTCTCTCTCTATATATATCAAAAATAAATAAAACATTAAAAATAAATAAAAATAAAAAGCACACAGGCAATCACGTCACACCCAAAGAGCGCTACATCTCGTGCCGCCTGAGGGGTGCTGCGTGGGCCCTTTCCATCCTTTCTGTGAGCCCGATGAAGCAGGGACTGGTTTTGTCCCCACCTTACAGATGAGCACACCAGGGCCCTGGGAGAGGAAGCAACTGCCCCTGGCCCCAGAGCTAGAAAGACCCACGACTAGGCCTGTACTGACCGGCCCTGCGCCACTTCTCCGGTTCTCAGAACACAATAAACCTCTCGGAGCGCGGGGGCTGGGGCCCAAGATTCCTCGCCCCGTTTCTCCACCCCTCGGGGGCGGAACCATCTCTACCCTGGCCCCTGACTTTGTCATGTGAAAGCACATCAGAGTAGCCAGGCAGGGGACGCGGACTGTTTGCCAAGTTTCCATGAGGCTACAGAACCCTCATGCCACCCAGGGGTCCCCTGGCCGAGCTTTCCTGTGCCAAGTGCCCCCTCCGAACCGAAGCTGGAGCCGTCCCGAGTAGCCACACCAGCCCTCGGCGCTCCCCGGGGGGCGGGGTGAGTGGCCAGAAGCCTGAAAGGAATAAAATTAGCTTCACAGTCCTCTCTTTGAGGCTCCAGCTACGTAATGGAAAAAAAAAAAAAGAAGAAGAAGAAGAAAAAGAAAAATTACAATAATAATAAAACATTATAAAAGTTGTCAAATCTCGCTGGCCATCCTGTTGAGGTCTGCTTAGTCCAAGCGCTGGGCTGCCAGGGCTCCGGCAGGAAGGAGGAAATCTCGTTCAGTTTTAATGTTCTTAATGGGGAAGGTTATTTTTTTTTTTAATTAAAGAAAACAACTCCCAAAAAATGTTGGCCGAGGGATTTTACAAGAGAACGTATCGATGGACTCCGCGGAACTCTCCCCTCCCAGCGCTGCCAAATTGCAAAATGACTCTCGGGAAAGGCCAAACCCTGCTTTTGATTACGAACACTCACAGAAGTGGGAGAGCCATATTCGCCCAATAGCCACTTGTCCCCTCACAGCTTGTCGCTCTGCAAGGCGCTGGAGACATCGCCCCCGCCACCCATCAGGAACACCTCCCGCCCGGCCTGCAAAACGACGTCCCCAAGCCCGTCTGACAGGTGTCAAAATAGGAGCGTGCCAGGGTGACGTGTGTCCCCAGCAGTACGGGGTGACAGAGGCCGAGGGAAGGAAGCATTTGCAACCTAACAACCTGGGAGGATCTTTCCCGGGCTCCTCGATGCTCCTTGTGGTCGTGGTGAGAAGTCACCGCGTCTAACGTCCTTGCGGCGGGGAAGACAAATTCTCTTCCTCGACAGCTTGAGGGCATCGGTGAGAATTCAGTGCACTTGAGGCATCCGGGCGGGGGGGGGGGGGGGCCCTCAGTCCATTAAGCCTCTGACTTCGGCTCAGGTCATGATCTCGCGGCTCGTGGGTTCGAGCCCCGTGTCGGGCTCTGTGCTGACAGCTCAGAGCCTGGAGCCTGCTTCGGATTCTGTGTCTCCCTCTCTCTCTGCCCCTCCCCAGCTCATGCTCCATCTCCCTCTGTCTCTCAAAAAATGAGTAAACACTTAAAAACAAGAAAAAAGAATCCAGGGCACAAAGGAGGTAAAGTAAAAGTTGAAAAGCCCTTGCATGTCTTGGAAGAGGGCAGCAACAAAGTGCTGGGCGGGTTTTTTTCCAGCCTATGCTCATCTTCCTCATCTTCCTCTTCCTCCTCCACGTTGTTCTTCACATGCCCCTTGATGTCCTAGCCACTGTACCGGTCAGCTTACGTGCTTCCCCTCATTTGATCCAGGCAATGAGCCCACCTCACTGGCAGGATTAGATATACTTTAGAGGTAATGAAGTGAGGCTCAGAGAGGTTAGGCAACCTTCCCCAGATGGCCCAGCAGAGAATAAAGTGGAGCTTTGCCCTGGTCAGTGCTAGTCCAAAGCTTTCACGGACTCACTTAAACCTGATCACAGGGAGTGGCTGCCTTCACACCAACAGCCTGGACAACGCAGTCACCCTGTTACACGAGGCATCCTGGTGGCGACAGCTGGATATGGGCGGCATCGGGCAATGTCAAGTTCTACTGGCCAATCTATCCATCCTGCTGTCTGAGCAACCTTTAGTTTACCAAGGTCGACCCCCACCCCCCACCCTCTACCAGCCGCAGCCGCATCCTCACGGACAGGTGGTGCTCAGTCCAGGCTCATGGGACACAAGCCAGGGTCCCCAGCCCCTCCGCTCGCCCTGGCTGCCGGCGCCCCGCAGCCCAGCCTCTCCCCGGCTCGGGCCCCCGCTCACATTCTGTTCCACGTGAGCGAGTGCAGTGAATGACGCCGTTGTCGCCGGGCCTGGGCTGTAAAACGTTACAAGGGAACACAGCGGTCGGCGGCCAAGCGGCCTCCGCAGCCCGCCGCCAGCTACCCGACGCCCCCGAGAAGGTTTTCCACTGCACCCCACTGAGTCGGCCTTTTCGCGGGAGCAGGTGGTCGGGGGGCCTGGGTGCTGGGGGGGTGTCAGTCCCCACCACCACCCAGGACCCCAAGAGCCCTCCTCAAACAACAGAAGCAACTTGCTGGGGCAAGACAGGGGTTGCAAACTCCCTGTCCCCGGGGAGCAAATCCCTCCTCTGACTAGTATCTTAATCTGTGGTTAAAATTCCCCAATCCTACAAGGGCCTTCACGATTTATTCACTTTCTAACACGCTCAGGGATGCTATTCTGAGCTAATGTGCGTCGACACTTGGGTGGGGGGGACCAGGGACAGCTCAGCCCAGGCAGGACGGAGCTTGGTGCAAATTAGAGTCGCTCACTGTCTCCTTCGCATCTACAGAGGGCTTTGCAATTCTCATTACACAGTTCACGCTGCACCAGCGCGCCGGGGGCCCGCTTGAATCTCTAGGTAAGTTAGTATCAGGGTGGTTGTGTGGACTTGGGGCTCTGAAGTCAGGCTGTGTGGATGGGTCTCGCCACTAGGTTCCACCTTTCTCTGAGCCTCACTTTTCTGTCTGTAAAATGGGAACAGTAACACCCACCACCTCTTGGGATTGTAAAATAATGCGATGCCCAGAAAGGCTTAGCATATGTGGGACACGCAGCTCGATAAAAACCAGCTCACAAATCGCCCGTTATTATATCCTGAAGCAGGGGTACTTCCCTTGCCTGGGCTCTGATTGGTCCAGGAACCCCCCCAACTCTGCCCGAATATCAGATATTTAGAACTTGTCTATTTTTCTAGAGAGAAGTCCATTCTTGTGATCACCTCCTCCTCAAAAGAGGTCCAGAGACAGCTCTGGAATCACACAGAAAGTCCAGAATAGTTTCAGGGACCGCAGCTGACGTCAGTCTTTGCCTCCGTTTCTCCACTCACAGAACGGGAACAACAGGCCCATGTCACAGATCATAGCTGTGAGCCCCCAAAGTTAGGAGCTAGGATGTGAGGCCACAGACAGGAAAGGTCAGTGCAATGAAACTTTCGACGGGCTCATGGTAACGGTACCCTCTGCCGGGTACCTAGTACTCAGCCTGATGACCTTGATCTCTTGGTTCAGTCTCCTAAAACTATCAGTTTTAACAAGTTTAACCATGACTTTGTTTTATTAGCTTTTTTTTTTTTAATGATTTTGGAGGGAGGATGGGAAGGTGGAAGGGACGCTCAGAGGTCCGGCCATGGTCTTTCTGGAAGCCAGAAGACGGGAAGGGCCTGGACTAACGGATCTTTCTCAAACTGCTTCCTATACCAAAGGGGATTTTCTTGAGGTCTTTGTTCTGAGGGGGGCCTTGGTCATGCAGAAGTAAGTCAAGGAGCTCCTGGTGAGCTTCAGGCCAAACGACCCCCGAAATCAACCACTTCTGCAAGAATGCTACACGGCCTGTGTACTAACATGAAGGTCTGTCTCTCCCCCTAAAAACAAACACAAACACCTGTGAGAGAATGGGTCTCCAGGGAGACGAACTTCTAATGTGAGAGCATTACTGGGACGGGGCAGTAGAGATACAGGGCTTAGGGTCAGGATGGGTAGAGGCTGGAGTAGGTTCCAGGCTTGGCCGCACAGCACAACCATCTGCGGGAATTAAGGGGGAAAACGTTCACTCCTGGTGAAGTAGTTAACGGGGATTAAGAATGCGCTTACTCTGATGAGCACAGAACAATACATAGAACTGTTGAATCACTAAACTGTACGCCTGAAACTAACAGAACACCATATATTAACTACACTTCAGTCAAAAACAGAAAAAATTTCAGCAAAGAAATACGGACTCCTGAGCCCGCCCCACCTCCACCTCTGCAAGAGTCTGATGTCATTATTCTGTGGTACAGCCTGGACTTGGGGGGTTTTCAAAGCTCCCCAGGAGAAAGAGGCTTGTGCAAAAGAGTACACGCCATAAGAATCCATTTATACAAACCTCTGTAACAGAAAAAACCTACAGTAAAAAAATAAAAAAGTCGAAACACTGCTTCTGGTGGGGAGATGGAGGCAGGAGTTAATTGGGATAGAGCATGAGGGAAATCGCTGGGGCAGGGGAATGCTCTCTATTACAAGGGGGGCTTGATTTGCATAGGAACGTGCATTTGTCAAAAAGTGAATGGGGTACTTATGGCCTGTGCATTTCACTGTATGTAACTTTACCTAAAATAGAGAGTTGTGAGCAAAAGTTGAATCTTAGTCAATGATATGCTTATGAAGTACAGAGGAGTGGAATGTACTTATGTCTGCCACTGCCACTCAGTATGAAGTGCGCAAAAATTATAATGGATGGATGGATGGTTGGACTGGTAGATGGACTGGTAGATGGTGAATGGATGGGTGGCAGATGGATGGATAGGTGGATACATGAATGGATGGATTGGTGATGGATGGATGGATGGATGGATAGATGGACTGGTAGATGGTGGGTGGATGTATAGATGCATGGGTGGGTGGATAGATGGACTGGCCAATGGATGGAAAGATAGATGGATGGATGAATGGATGGCTGGATGGATGGATTGGTGGATGGGTAGATGGATGGGTGGTTGATGGATGGATGGATGGATGAATAGATGGACTAGTGGATGATGGATGGATGGATGGATGGATAGATGGACTGGCCGATGGATGGATGGATGGATGGATGGATGGAAAGATGGATTGGACAATGGATGGATGGGTGGATGTGTTGAAGATGGATGGATTGGTGGATGTATGGTAGATGAATTGGTGGATAGATGGACAGATGGATGGATGGGCTGGTGGATGGTGGATGGGTGGACGGGTGGGTGGGTGGGTGGATAGATGGCCAATGGGTGGAAGGATGGATGGATGGATGGATGGATGGGTCAATGGATGGATGGGTGGATGGATGGATGAATGAATAGACAGATGGGTCAATGGGTTGTTAGAATGATGATAGGGCAAATATGTAACAAAATATTAACTGTAGAATGTAAGCAGTAGATTTATGGGTGTTCACTGTATAATTCTCCCATGTTTTCTATCCGTCATACAGTTTTCATAATAAAATATCAGGGAAGGACTGTGGGCACTTCTCATGTTCAGCCAAAGTTGAGCACTTACAGCGTAGAGTTACGTTTCATACAGCAGCCCTGCACATACGATCTATTTCCAGATCAGTTTCACACATTTACCCGAACACCCTTGCTCACTCTGTAGAGCCAAGGGCTTACCCAGGTGCGAGCAGGGGACCCCTCCATCAGAAAGCCTGTCACGGGGCAGTTTTGGAGCCCTCCCTAGAGCCTCCGAACCTCTGAGGATGAAACCCAGAAATCTGCTTTTCTTAACAAGCTCCCCCCAACTCCCAGGTAATTTTGAGGTCTGCCCAAAGTCTGAGAAACGCTACTCGTGCGTGAATGAGTGATGTGCTCACAGACACTGTCGCTAAAGAGCAGGTAGGCTGGGGCTACGGGGTGAGGACAAGGTTGCAGATGAGGGAGGGGGGAAGGTCGGGAGGGGGCAATGTTCTCAGCATCCGTATCCCTGACAGTCAACCAGGAGCCAACACGGGACCCCCTCGGGACAAACCTCGATTTCACAACTCAGGCCAGCTTGGCTTCCCAAATACAACCCCCTCTTGTTTCCCGTAAGTTGGCACTTCTTGGGGGGAAGCTGTGTGGCTAGCCAGGAGTGCGGCAAGAAGTGGGGAGTTCACGCCGTGTCCAGAAGATTGTCTTGGAAACCGCTCCTCATTAACTGGGCATTCCGATTACTTTTCACCACAAGCATGGGCACAAGAGTGCTAAGCCATTTGAAAGTGACCATCTGAGGTTAGTAGCTTGACATGAATTCAAAATCAAGAAGCCAGGGCTGGAGAAGGAGGGGAGGTGGCAACAGAAGGGCTTTTACCTTCTAGGGGCCCCAGACCCCTGAATCCTTTGAAGTCCTTTGCCTTTTTTTTTTTTCCTATTTATATATTGTGAGTTTTTCAGGGAGTCCCTGGCTTCAATTGGATTTTCAAAAAGGACCCTGATTAAGAAGCCCAGCCCTGGAGAAGAAGGTGGAAGGGAATAGAAATTGCTCAGAGGCAGGTGAGGATGGTCGGTTTCCATCGCGGGCGGGTGGCGACAGCCATGGCCTGGGAGAGACACAACCAGCCTATTCCGTGGGGCTCCCATTTTGGGCTCGAAGCTCTCCTAGCCGCTGGCTTGTTGGCGGGGAAGGGAGGCTCCAAATCCAGGCCAGCCAAAGCAGAGCCTCGGGGTGTCCCCACTCCAGAGGCCGTTTCCCCATGGCACATGGGCAGCCCAGTAAAAGACTGAAGAAGTACCAGCTCTGAAGCCACCAGCATCCAACAAATGTGACAAAGCCCCAGAGACGCCGCATAAATGCCGAGGCCGCTCTGTGCAAGGTGAAGCAAGAAGTGTGGAGGAAGGCCTCGGCCGCTGCCTGCCCCGCTTTCTGGGGTCTGTATGTTATCACAGAAGATAAGGAGCTGCCAGTAGGGAGCAAGGGGGAGTCTCTCCGTCCTCGGAAGAAATCGAGCTCACGGCCAGGCCTCTGCACCCTGACTAGCTGTGGGGCCCTGGGCTCGTCAAGCTGGCCTCTGGCTTCACAAAGGCAGGGACCCCGTCTCAGTGTGGGCCTGACATCAACCCAGCATCGGTCGGGACCCGATACCCTGCCAAGTGCCACCATGCCTGTTGGGGTGGAGTTAAACACGCAGACACCCTCTTCGACTCTCCTCCCAATAGGAGGGATCCCTGCCCCTCGAGTCGTGAGTCCCGTCCAAGCAACAGAATGCTGCACTAGTCACACTACGCGTTTTCCAGACCCGGAACACAAGAGCATCTCGGCTTCCTCCTGGTTCTCTTGGGAGCAGACAGCAGCCCCAGGAAGAGTCTGACCCCCTGGAATCCTCCATGTGCGGCAGGCCGCGCACACAGCCCAGTGAGGTCCCTGCCGGAAGGCGGCACCCGCTGACCATCATGGCAACGCGCCATCCCGGACGCTGGACTTCAGCCACCTACTACCCAGCCAATGCCTGACTGCGGGCTAGAACTACCCAGATGAGCCCTTCCGAAGTTCCCAACCCACCATCACGAATAGGATAAAAGTACTCCCTTGCGACTTCCTGCTCCACCAGGCACACAGTGGTGAAAAGTGATGCCTGGTCTTCTCGGCATCAGCGGTAGTGACGAGCGTCACCGAGCGAGGGCTAGCAGACCACACCTGGATGAGGCTGAGGTCGATTGTTCTTCCTTGGCCCTCGAGCCGGCTGTGGAGGCACGGAGTGAGCGGGTCTAGCGCTCCGGCCGTCCTGGACTTACGGTCACACCCACGGAACGGAAGGTGTAACTGGCCAGTCCGTCCCGTTGCTATAGTAATCAGGACGCACACATTACCTCGTTCACCCATGCAACAGCCCCGGAGGCGGGTCTAAAATCATCCCCCATTTCACAGATGCGGAAGTAGAGGCTCAGTAGAGTAGGGGAGCCCCCGGAGCCACTCCACAGAGTGGCCCTGACCCCAACTCCAGTGGTCCCTGTTCCCCTGGGGGTTCACCTTTGCATCCTCAGGACCTGGCATAGAGCTAGCGCTTCATGAACGTGTGTTGACTGAATAACAGATCGACAGATCAGAAACTGCATGAATTCATGGGTCTCTGGTCCTCAGTTTCCCCTTCTATAAAAGGGAGGAAACTGGGGGAGATACCGTCTCCTGTGGTCCCTTCTGTCTGTAGCATCCTATGCTTCTTGGAGCGGCTGTGCCCCCAATGCCACCACATCACCGTGCCACCCCGGCTGGCTTTCAGAGAGCTTCAGAACGTGACCCCTACCCTAGACCCCAACACTTGCAGATCCTGGTCCACTTCTACCTTCATCCAACCCAGAAAACTCTTCTTCCCAACAGTGCAAATGCCACTGGCCTCCCAAGGCCTGGCTCCCACCCACCCCTCCCCCCAACTCCCCTCCCCCCCAGGGGCCCCACCTCCACCCCCAGCGACCTTGGCCTTGACCCCCAGCACCTGTGGACTCAGGAAGTTCGCGACTTGCCCCAGCACGTCTTAAAGACTGGAGCACAGTTCAAAGAAGGCCACGTTCTCCAGACCACCAGGGCCCAGATCATTTCAAACAGCAGTGAGGCTCCGACGCCTGTCATTAGGATGAGCATTTAGGGGTATTTCCCAAATTCCTGCCCAGCACATATGACCTTGTCCAGTTCACCAAACCTTTACTCCATCTGTACCGCTCTCCAGTTAATATCTTCCCTTAAATAATCAGTCTTATCCCTCCCCCTTCCCTCCCTCCCTCCCTCCCTCCTGCTTCGTTAGCAGCCTCATTCTAAGCAACAACGTCTATAAAATCAGCCTGATGTGCTTGTGATCGTCCACTTCTAAAATCATCCATCTGTCACCAGGGGAGGGGTCCTGCCATTTGGAAAATATCAGGTCTTAGGGGAAGATGTTTTTGAAGCCGCAGATTAACCTTGCAACATAACCTTGGCACATATTTTAATCGGTCTGCTAAAGACAGGGTTTTAAAATAATTGTATTGTCTTCTTTGTGCATTTTCCATAGCTCTCCCGTTTTTTTTAATAATAAGTGGCCTTGTTTCTGTAACTAGAAGTCGTATGTGAACGTTGCAAAATGCCTAAGACACCATCTGCATGTTCAAAAAACACAGAGAGCTGGGTGAAGAGAGATGGCCGAGTGAGTGACCGGACATCTGGCAAGCTAATGCAGATGTTATTTATGTGGACTTACTGTGAGTCAATGTTCAGCCTTCTCCCTTCTTCCAACTGTTGGAATTAGAGAAAATGTCATTCCTCCTGTGTTCCCCCCCCACCCCCCCCCCAGCCAGCTGTCACCGGGTGTGCGGGGGACAGGAAACAGGATTACAAGATGAACAGGGAGCCTGCCGTTCTGGCTTGGCCGTTATCACGGCTGACTCCGGACAGCCATCTTCCCCACTTGTCACTGGGAGTTGGGACCACAGCCCAGAAGCAATGCTTAATGAGGACAAAACTGGGGGTAATGGAGAGTCTTCCCAGATAAGCCTGGACTAGGAACCAAGCACCCTATTGACATTCTCTCATATAATTCTTGCGAGAACCCCAGAAAATGGAGGCTGTACTTATGTATGCTCATTTTACAGATGAAGACACTGAGGCTCTGGGAGGTTAAGTCACTTGCCCAAAGGCACATGCTGATAAGTGCAGAGCAAGGCTCGTCTGACTCCCAAAGCCTCTGTTGGAGCCCCTCTGCCTTACTCTGTCCCCACCAGGTCCACAGACCTGGGCAGAGGACCCTGTTCGCTCTCCCAGCCTGGCTCCCCAGTGCAACTCCTAACACGGCCACCAAGATGCACGCAGTTCTTGGGCTGAGAGTTTTGATCCAACATTTTAGTTACTGAGTGCCTACTGACTACGGGCCACCCTTTCCCGCCTTTGTCTGCATGTGCCTCCCCAAAAAGGGACCCTGAGACAGCCCCTTAGCCCATCTCCAATAACTGCGAGATGAGAGGTACAGCGAACTCAGACCAAAGTCGACTCGTCTGCCTAAATATCTAGCCAGCTGTGTTTAGAGCTTCAGGACAGAGTCCCCTGGAGTCACTGACATTTAGGCTGTCACACCTTCACTCCCCACCTGTCGCTTCCTCCGTGTCTATCATCTAGTGAATCAGCTTCTAAAGCACGGGGCCCTGGCCTGTCACAGGAAAGCAGTGAGGGGTCCCGGGGACAGACATACACAGTCTGTGGCTGGGGGACACCTCCTGGAGGAAGGGAGGAAGCCTGAGGGACACCAGATGTGCTGTTCAAGGGACCAAAAATCATGGGAAGAATCCAGGTGTCGAGCATCCCCTTCAGCATGATTGAGACAGAGAGGGGACACTGGAGGGGACAACGCTGGGCGAGTGGGCAGGTCAGACAGGAAGGCAAGGTCCTCCATGGGAAGGAGTGTGGACGACCTTCCCCTGAAGGCAGCAGGAAGCCTGGGAACGTTCCAGGCTGTGGAGAAAGCTCGTCTGACCTGTGTTTTACAAAGGTGTCTTTGGCAGCTACCTGGAGAAGGTCCTAGAAGGGCCTACACACCCCAGGAGGCTGTGGCAGCTGGACGAGACAGCCTGGCAGGGGGTTGGCATCGGACATACGTTAAGGAGGCTGGGTCAACAGGACGGGCGACTGGTACGTGTGAGGGAGTGATTTGCAACACCTTCAACCCATTATCCCACCTGCTCTTGACTTTGGGGGAAAGAGGGAAGAGGTGAGGGATGGACAAACCCTTGGTTTGCAGGCTGGGACAGGGCGGCTCACATCCAGTCCCTACCTGCACGGCCGTGACAGCACCCCACTCGCAAGAGGACGGAGGTAAGACTCTATCGAAGGCTAAAACGCCTTAAGGACAGCTGACAGAATGGTGCGGGGTGTGATCACCATGGAAATAAAAGAAGCTTGGCATTGTGAGTCCGGGGCCCCAAACAGGCTGACCGTCACCTCCCAACTTTACAGGCTCCTTGCCGTCAACTTTTCCACTGACCGTAGACTTCACCCAACTCCAATTTCAAAACGCAGACACTCAAAGTCAACACTCTCTAACAAATCATTAAAAACTTGGCTCCCTTAGCCTTCCTACCTGGCGATGGTGAAGGACCCCAGAGAAAAATGCAGAAATGCATACGTCGGAGTGGATGTGTACGGACCCAAAGGTATCGGCATTACTCGTTTTTTAAAAGCGTGCAACATTAGATCAGGTGAGCCCACCGTCCAAAGACCATTTCCCTGGCACATATTTCCAAACCAATATCAAAACCGCAGTGCTTTTTCCCTCCTCCTTTCTTTAGATCTCTTGTTTTTTTGAATGGGGATGTCTGTCCATCTGCCTGACTCGCCCTTTTCATGTCTTCCAGAAAGGATAAGGAAAAGCTTCCTAAATGACCTCATTTTATTTTGAAACACTAAACCCACCAGAGGGGGGGTGGAGAACCTCCTTCCTGGTCAAAGGAATCAAGATGTATTTCTAATTCTCTCGCCATATGGTAAGTTATTTTGGAAGCGTATCAGGAGGGAAAAGAACGTTTGACAAAATTGGCAATGCTCGTACGGTCCTTTCAGATCAGACCAAATTCCCACTCTGTACATTTGCTATAGGCGCCTTCTATTCATCATATCAGCGACTGTGACCACAGGATATGTAAAAATACCGAGCAATTTTTATCACCCGCTTCCAATCCCCCAGGGCCCCGGACCACCACGTGGTGTCAAGTTTGTCTGTATTTCACCCCCAGGAAATCAAGTCATTAACTTCCCTTTCATTTACGGAGAGCTGTTGCCAAAAAGAAAATCATTCATCAGCTGTGACTTATGGAGAGAAAGAGAGAAAGGATTGATTTCACGAAAAGGAGAGAGACAGCAGAGAAAGAGGGGAGAGAAAGTTCTAGCTTTTGTTGCCTGGGCAGATGGAGAACATCCAGTGGCCTTCTGCCTTCTCCCAGTCCCGTCCCCCGAGGGGACACACGCCCTGCCCCCCAGGCTGTCCCATAGAGTAGGCAGCAGGTGAGCCTGTGGGGGGTTATCCGATGGGGGGACTGGAGGTCGCTCGCCCAGAGTCCCACCTTCCTACCTTTGCATCCTTGACATTCTGTGCAGCTCCATGTCGTCACTGCCCCGGAAGCCTTTGGCGAAAGGATTGTTCTCAATCTTTAACTGGGTGATCTGGAGAAAGGGGAGAGAAAGAGAGAGGGAGAGAGACTTGGGTTTCCACTTGGTGGCTGGAAACGCAGCCTCTGGCGACCAAAAGCAGCAAGTTAAGCCAGTCCCGTCAACGGAACCCACCACTTCATTCGAGAGGAGGCTTTGAAAACTGTCTGAGATCAGACCGCCTTTAAAAGGGGGGGAAAGCCTGGTTTCGGTTTGCCCGTTAATTGGAGTCATACCCCGCATCGCCCCAGCTGGGCTTGTTTTTGAATCCCGCCGTGTTGTGCAGAACACAATCTAGGCCCCCAGCGCTCGGCGCGCCCCCGCCCCCGCCCCCGCCAGGTTGTGCGGTGTGGACGCGGTGGCGGTGCTCCTCCCGCGGTGTGGCAATTGCCCTGTGGAGAAAGTCGATTGCTTTCAGCGTTCTGCTGTGCCTCGTGCCGGCTTCATCCGGCTCCACGGACCAGGGGGAGCCGGCCCAGGTGGAGACGGCGTCTAATTAAATAAATACCAAAATCCGGAATGGTAACATACAGGGTATCTGTCAGCTCCAAACCCCTTCAATTTTCTGGATGAAGAAGAGAGATCCCTCTTCTTGGAAATTCCGGTTGTGACGTACGATACTCAGTAACAGAACAGGCCCTCTGGTTCCACGGCCTCTCGTGTAAGCCGTGAACACGTATTCATAAGCGTGAACGTGCAGAAACGGGTCCAGCAGAACGAGTCCATCTGTATGGACTTTGCTGGAAGTACTTCCTGAAAGCTGCGTGTGAATCACATGTTTACGCATCAGATCACTTTTTTTAAAGGATTCTTTTTTTATGTTTATTTACTATTTTTAATGTTTTTATTTTTGAGAGAGACAGAGTTTAAGTAGGGGAGGGGCAAAGAGAAAGGGAGATACCGAATGTGACGCAGGCTCCAGGCTCTGAACTGTCGGCACAGAACCCGAAGTAGGGCTCAAACTCACGAACTGCGAGATCATGACCTGAGCCGAAGTTGACGCTTAACCAATTGAGCCACCCAGGCGCCCCTATGTTTATTTTTTTTAACATTTATTTATTTTTGAGAGATAGAGCGTGAGCAGGGGAAAGGCAGAGAGAGAGGGAGACACAGAATCCGAAGCAGGCTCCAGGCTCTGAGCTGTCAGCACAGAGCCCGACGCGGGGCTCGAACCCACGAACCGAGATCATTTATTTCATAAAAAATATACCACTTCTCTATACGCCAAACCAGAATCACCAGCTATTCAATAAAAGGAAAACTATTGTATCAAATTCTCTCTTCTGGCACCACAGAAAGTTCTAAACCCAAGGCCTGCCCTCACTCTGTTGGGAGGGGAAATGAGACACTTTGAGAGACGAATTTCCACAGATTGGTCCTGCCCTCTCTCCCTGACAGACGAACAAAAAGACAATCTAAACGGGAACACTTTTCTCTCTGCGGTCACATCGTACGCAGTGGCCATGAAAAACACGTCATCCACCCCCAGGAGCAAAGCTACTGACTTTGAGACACCGAGCAAGTTTCGTTGAAGAAACCAGGAGTAATTAGTGAATGCACCCATAATCCATCCATCTGGGGGCAGGCATTCTGGTAGGTTCTGTTTTCCAAAAGAGATGGCCTTCCAACTCCAAGACTCTATAATGAACATGAAACTACTGTATTATATACGTGTATCGTGTATGTGTGCAAACGCTTGCAATAAAAAATGCATAAAATTAACATTTTTAAAACATGGTCTATGAATCCGACCATAGGATATTTTAGAAAGAGCAAAGATCGGGGCGCCTGGGTGGCTCAGTCGGGTAAGCGTCCGGCTTCCGGCTTCAGCTCAGGTCATGATCTCACGGTTCGTGAGCTCAAGCCCCGCATCGGGCTCTGTGCTGACAGCTAGCTCAGAGCCTGGACCCTGCTTTGGATTCTGTGTCTCCCTCTCTCTCTGACCCTCCCCTGCTCACGCTGTCTCTCTCTCTCTCTCTCTCTCTCTCTCAAAAAAATAAATAAAAAACACTAAAAAAAAAAAAGAAAGAAAGAAAAGGCAAAGATCGGGGGTCGCCAGAAGCTGTGTGGGGAGGGAGGGATGAAAAGGCAGAGCACAGAGGACATTCGGTAAAACTACTCGGTGTGATGCAGTAATGGCGGGTACGTGTCCGGATAGATTTGTCCAAACCCACAGAACGCGCGGCACCACGACTGAACCCTCATGCGGCCCCGGTGATAACGATGCGTCAGCCTGCTTCCACCGATTATAATAAACGTCTCACTCTGGTGGGGAAGTTGGGGAGGGGGAGGGGGGAGCCTTCATGAAGGATGAGGGGCAAGGGGTTGCTGGGAACTCTCTGTATTTTCCACTTAACTTTGCTGTAAACCTGAAACTGCTCTTAAAAAAATAAAATCTATTTTAAAACTTTTAAAGTAGGTGTGAGTATTGATGTGTGTACACATTCCCCCCTCCCTCATTTTTTCTTTAAAAACACCGTGCCCCTCCCACAACTTCCGGATCTTGACTTGACTCTTCATAGTAGAAACGTCTATAAAATCCCTTAGGAAAACAGTCTTTAAAATGTGCACACCCGGATCCACTTCTGTTTTGAGTCCGAAGACCCATCACCTACTAGGAGCTTTTTTCCCCCCACTCAGGCTTTGTTACAATAAAATGCAACCCAACCAACCATAAATCATGTTTTTTTTTTTTTAAGGGGAGGGGGGATTCTCAATGTGCTAAGTAAAAATTCCATCATTTAAAAACAGAGGAAGTCGGGCTCCTGGGTGGCTCAGTCGTTGAGTGTCCGGCTTCGGCTCAGATCATGATCTCAGTTTGTGGGTTTGAGCCCTGCGTCGGGCTCTGTGCTGACAGCTCAGAGCCTGGAGCCTGCTTCGGATTCTGTGTCTCCCTCTCTCTCTGACCCTCTCCTGCTCACGCTGTCTCTCTCTCTCTCTCTCTCAAAAATAAATAAAACATTAGAAAAATTTTTTAAAAAACGAAGGGAGGGAATGTTTGCTATACTCCACGCCCCCCGTGTCCCCCTAGTGACTGAAGCCAGTCCCTTGGAAGTATCGAAGACAATAAGGGTGTAGTATCGGGGCTGAATTAATGCCGGTCCCTGATGCCACTCTTCCTCCAAGAGCTCAGGACAAACAATCACCATGAGAGAAAAACAAAAGGGGGGGAGGTATTTTATCCTCAAAAATCTTTTGCTTGAAAGCATCCCTTACATGACCAAAAGGTTTACTACTGCCTACTGTTTGCTCCTCCAGAAGCATGACTGCATAGGACAAACACAATTTGCTACACACACCCCTGGGGATGCTCATTCTACACGCATCCTGCTTCGTAGACTGAGTTTAGATGCCTATAGGTTATGTGGGCTATCGCCCTTGAGAAGCATTCACGTACAAGGTTAGCTGAAGGCAGAAAAGTCCGCGCCGTCCTGGACGTGCCCTTCCTGACACACCGCGTGTGCCACCTTGCTCGCTCACGGGCACACAGGCCGATAGTCAGAGGCCTGAGCTCCACTAAAAGGCTCCACTGATCTCCATGCGTCCCACAAACGTACTCCCTCCAAAGTCAGCACAATACCGGATATCCGGGGGGAGGGCGGGGAGGTGGGGGAAAACAGACATAAATGCCAGCTCGGACCAGTGAGACAGAGGTTGTAAAAATTAATGAGAATAATTGTTGTGAATTCTTGCTTTTGGAGGGAAAAAAAAAAACCCTCACGAGAGCCAAAAATCTTAATTATGTCTCTCTATTAGGGGTTCATTTCCTGGTCCCAACCAGAAAGCTCATACCTCATAAATACAGGCTCCTTACACAATGATTTAAGCAGGAAGAAAAAATGCCTTTTAATGGCGAAGTAAGTTAATATCGGGGGACTGCCGCTTGCAAACACAGCCATTGTTGCCAGAGCAGAGACGGGAGATGCCCACGTGACCTTTTTTTTTAACACCTAAATATTTCTACGGATTGCTCTGGACACCGCTGACAGCTTCAGTAAAAGCCTTACAAAAATGTGTTTCACAGAGCAAAAATGTCGCTCTGGAAGAATCGAGTTTTTAAATATCTTTTTCAAGCTGTCGACCATCTGGGGAAATAACTCCCAAATCCAGCTCGGGATCCCGGCCGGGCTGGGGAAACACACTGTGTCATTAGGAGCCCCGTGGCGGAGGGGTGTGTGCCCGCAGCCCAGCAAGTGAACCCTGCTATGCACCTGCCTGCACCTGGCACCCGTTTCCAAGCAGAGAGGGGGCGCTGTGAAGGGCCGTTGATGCCAAACATCAGCGGCGCCTGAGTGTCCCCAACGGTCCTGGCGATTTAATCACGCAGATCGCTTTTCTGTCCTGGTTCATTTTTCCAAAGCATCATGTGGGGCAAACAGTCCTTGAATTGATGGCGTGCTCGGAGAATGAACCAACGCGACCACCAAGATGCGTGTGTGTAGCTGTTGTTCAACCCCAGTAAGGAGAACATATTTAAAACCTCAGGTTTTCGGAATCTGGCGAAGAATTTCCAGCGTGTGCTGTGGGCGGGGCT
>PISW01009053.1:0-65644 GCA_004023785.1 Mungos mungo
TTGCACTCATAGGTCTAACAGGAAAACAGCAGAAACCTAATGGAGGACCATGGGGAGGGAAAGAGGGAAAGAGAGTTGGGGAGAGAGAGGGATGCAAAACTTGAGCAACTATTGAATGCTGAAAATGAACTGAGGGTTGAAGGGGAAGGAAGAGGGGGGAAAAGAGGTGGTGGTGATAGAGGAGGGCACTTCTGGGGAAGAGCTCTGGGTGTTGTGTGGAAACCAATTTGACAATAAACTATTTAAAAAATAAATAAATAAATAAATAAAACTGTACGTAAAAACGATGAAAGAAGATATATGTCTTATTCCTGATCTTTCACTATTTATAAGGAACATGATACTATAAAGAGAAAATCCTAAAGACTCTACCAAAAAATAACTAGATCTGACAAATGAATTCAGTAATATTCTAAAGTACAAAATTAACATAAATTGATTGCATCTCTATACATTAATAGTGAAGTAGCAGAAAGAGAAATTATGAAAATGATATCCTTTATAATTTCACCCAAAATAATAAAATAAAATATCTGGGAATAAACTTAATGAAGGAGATGAAGGACCTGTCCTCCAAAGGCTATAAAACATTTTTGAAAAGAACTGAAGATGACACAAATGTAAAGATATTCTCTGTTAATGGATTGGAAGAACCAATATTGTTTAAAAACTCCATAATATTCAAAGGAATCTACAGATTTCATGCAGTCTCCATCAAAATACCAACATCATTTGCCACGTAACTGAAATAGTCCTGAAATCTGTAGGGAATCACAGAAGGTCCCAAATAACCAAAGCAATTTTGGGAAAGAAAAACAAAGCTGAAATCGCCGTCTCAGATTTCAAGATAAACTACGCAAAGCTGTAGTACTCAAAACAGTATGGTACGTCACAAACACAGACACATACGTCAGCGGAAAAGAAGAGAGCCCTGGAATAAACCCAGGCTTGTGTAGTCAACTAATCTGTGACAATAGAGGCAAGAATATACGAGGAAAAGACAGTGTCCTCAATAGTTAATGCTGGAAAAACTGGACAGCTACATGCAAAAGACATGAACCACTTTCTTATACTATATACTCAAATAAACTCGAAATGAGTTGAAGACCTAAATGTGAGACCTGAAACCATAAAACTCCCAAAGAAACAGGCGGTAATTTCTTGGACAGGGGCCTTAGCAACATTTTCCCTCAGGCGAGGGAAACAAAAACAAAAATAAAGTAGTGGGACTACACCAAAATAAAAAACACTTGCACAGCAAAGGAAACTGACAACAAACAAAGCAGCCTACTAAATGGGAGAAGATATTTGCAAATGAAATATCTCAGAAGAACTTAATATCCAAAAGAGATGAAGAACCTAAACACTCAACATCCAAACCCCTAAATAATCGGATTTAAAATGGGCGGAGGACCTGAATAGATATTTTCCAAAGAAGACACAGAGATGGTCAACAGACAAATGAAAAGAGGCTCAACATCACTAATCAACAGGGAAATGCAATCAAAACAAAGAGATATATCTTACACCTGTCAGAATGACTAGAATGAAAAAAAAAAAAAAGAAATATCAAATGTTGCTGAGGATGTGGAGAGAAAGGAACCCTCATGCATTGTTGGTGGAAAAACCAATTAGTCTGGCCACTGTGGAAACTAGTATGGAGTTTCCCCCCAAAAAATCAAAAATGGAATTATCATATGATCCAGTAATTCCACTCCTGGGTATTTACACAAAGAACATAAAAACACTGATTTCAAAAGACATATGCACCCCTATGTTTATCCCAATGTTATCTACAATAGCCAAGATACAAAAGCAACCTAAGTGTCTAGGAGTTAATAAATGAGTAAAGAAGATATGTTTTTTTGACAACAGAATATTATTCAGACATATAAAAAGTGAGATTTGCCATTTACAACAATATGGATGGACCTAATGAGAATAATGTTAAAATTAGTCAGACAAAGACAAATACCATAGGATTTTGCTCATATGTGGAATTTAAGAAACAAAACAAATGAAAAAAGAAAAGAGACAAAAAACAAGCAAAACCACCATGAAATATAGAGAACAAACTGGTGGTTGCTAGAGGGAAGGCAGGTGGGTGAGTGGGTGAGCAAGGTAAAGGGGATGAAGAGACACTTTCTGTAGTAAGCACTCAGTAACATGTGGAACATTTTTTAAAACAGATCATAGCAGAATTCAATAACAAAAAACTGGGGCACCTGGGTGGCTCAGTCAGTTAAGTGTCCGACTTCAGCTCAGGTCACGATCTCACTGTTTGTGGGTTCGAGCCTGGCATCGGGCTCTGTGCGACAGCTCAGAGCCTGGAGCCTGCCTTAGATTCTGTGTCTCCCTCTCTCTCTCTGCCCCTCCACTACTTGTCCTCTCTGTGTCTCTCAAAAATAAATAAACAATAAAAACAAACTTAAATAGGGGTGCCTGGATGGCTCAGCTGGTTAAGCGTCTGGCTTCAGGTCAGGTCATGATCTCAGAGTTCGTGGGTTTGAGCCCCGCGTTGGGCTCTGTGTTGACAGCTAGCTCAGAGCCTGGAGCCTGCTTCGGATTCTGTGTCTCCCTTTCTCTCTCACCCTCCCCTGCTCGTGCTGCCTCTCTCTAACAAAAATAAATAAAAAACATTAAAAAAATTTTTAAACAAATTTAAGTAAACAGAAAACAAAAATGGGAAAAGGCATTGAAAGCAAAAGCTCATTCTTTGAAGTGGTCAATAAAATTGATAAACCTCTAAATAGGTTGATCAAATTAAATGAATAGACATAATTTAGTAATGTCAGAAATGAGAGAGGTAATATCACTATAGCATCTACAATTAATATGGGAACATTCCAGTAGTTTTATGCCAATAAACTTGACAACTTAGAAGAAATGCTCGATTCTTTGAAAGAGACAAATTACCAAAGCTCACTCAAGAAGAAATAGATAATGTGAATAAGCCTATACCCATTAAAGACATTTGTTAAAGAAATTGAATTTGTAGTTAAAAACCATCCTACAAGGAGAACTTCAGGCCCAGATGGCTCTGCTGGTGAGTTGTATCAAACATTTAAAGAAATAATCCTAACAATTTTCTCAAAAATTAGAAGTTAAAAAGAATACTTTCCAACTTATACTATGAAACCAGCAACTGAAGAGATACTGAAGAAAGGAAATCACAGCCCATATCCTCATAAACATAAAAATTCTAAAATGTTGAATCTCACAATATCCATAAGGAATAACACATCAAGACTAAGTGGGTTCAATCTCTGGATTTCAAAACTAGTTTAGGGTTTCAAGACCGGCTTAAATATAATTTATCATATTAAGAAACTAAAACAGGAAAATCTCATAATTATGTAAATAGACACCAATAAAAAGTATTAGACAAAAATCAACATCCATTTCTTATAAAAATTCTCAGCAAAGTAGAATTTCTTCAGCCAGATAAATACCATCTATGAAAAACCCAGAGTTGACATCATATTTAATGGTGAAAGTCTGAATGTTTCTCCCTGATGATCAAGAACAAAACAGAAATGGCAGCTCTCGTCACTTCTCTTCAACATCGTGTCAAAGGGTCTAGCCAGTGTCATCAGGCAACAAAAAGAAATTAAATGTGTCCAGATTTTAAAGGAAAAAGAAAAACTTTCTTTATTCACAAACATCATCTTCTATGTAGAAAATCAGGGAGACTTTATAAAGAAGAACCAGGTTAGCTCTGAGCTTATAGAGTTATGTAAGCGATAGTTTAGCTGCAAGAACCAGTAAATTTAATAAGCTTGCATGATACAAAATCAATTCAAAAAGTAACTGTATGTCTATTTACTAACAATCAAACATTGCAAGCTGCAATTGGAAGACAATTCCATTTACTAGGCATCAATACCACTTACAATAGAATCAATATATATGGAACACTAGGGATAACATTTGCAAAGGGAGTGTAAGACCTGCACGCTGAAAACGACAAGACACTTCCGAGAGAAATTAAAGACAAATAAATGGAGAGGTATTACTTGTTCATGGATTAAATGAAGAGTATTGTTTAGATATCAGCTCTTGGCAAATTGTTCTAAAGGGTCAATGCAATCTAAATCCGTATCCCAACAGGCTTTTTTTGTAGAACCTGGCAGGCCGATTCTAAGATTTATATGTAATTGTGAAGGACATAGAAGAGCTAAAACAACCTTGAAAAGGAAGAAACGAGGAGGACTCACAGCACTGTCTGATTTTGAGATTTACAATAACCAATCCATGGTAACTAAGACAACGTGTTATTGGAGGAAAGACGGACAAACACACCACTAGAATGAACAGAGTTCCAAAATGACCTGTTGACACATAAATGGACAACGAAAATGCAAAGCCAATTGTGAAGAAAGGATAACCTTTTAAGAGACGTTGCTAAAAGAACTGGCTGTTCATATTTTTAGAAAATGAACTTTGATCCACATCTCACACCACATACAAAAATTAACTCAAAATGGATTGCAGGGCATAAGTTAATGAGTCTGTAACTGCTTTACATGTATTCTAGGGGTGAACATATAAGTTAATGGATGGTGGGGGCCCTGTTTCTCTCTGATGGGAGAGTGACGTCACAGATAAAGAATGAACCACATGGTACTAGATCCGTATGAACTTACAGTTAGCTTAATACAGCTCCAAATGGCAAGATGTAGAAGTGTAGTTGTGTAAATCCAAGGATTAGCCCACACACATATACAGCACTTCGCTGCTCGGCCTGCTGAGGGGCAAACCCAGTGCCCAGACCTTGTTTTCTAAGTACCACACCACCACAAAATGAACCAGGGCTCCTTTGAGAAATGGCCAATTCTAGGGCTGAAAATGTAAGCTGAGCCTCAGACATCATGTAGGGTCAGGAAATAAGGAAGTGCCGGGGGAAGTAGTGGGGGAATCAGGTCAACAGGACTTGGGAACCAAACTAAAAGAAAGGCTGCTCGATGGCCATGCCTAGAATATGGTGTGCAACAAAATAAGTTCTGAACTACCAGATTGTAACCTAAAGTATAAAATAAATATACATGAATCTATACTGATATAATAAATGATTGAGAAAATAAATGAATAGGCGGGAAAAGACAAAATGTATGTATGTATGTATGTGTGTATGTAAATACCATTTACATAATCATCTCACAGAAAAATTCCAAGTAATCCCAATCCCCAGGAGGTAGAGTTCTCCCCCCACCTCCCTTCAGCATGGGCTACACTTAGTGACTTGCTCACTAAGAAGAGAGTCTGAGAAGGGTGAAGAAAGATTAGTTACCATGGAGAAATCTGGCAAACATGACCTTGGGCAGGTAACCGAGATTAAGCAACACCAATGATAAACCGTGTTGACACCATGTAATCACCTGCCCCTGATGTGATGTGGTAAGAAGGGAACTTCTCCCCCAAAATTCACCTCAGTCTACCCTGTAGATAAACACCAGACATGCGCCTGAATACTTCAGAAGTGAAGTTCCTAAAAGTTGTGACCACCTACATAACCGTAATAACAATATTACCCCTAAAAGTCAAATAGTAATTCCCTAATATCCTCTAATATCAAGTTCATACTCAGATTTTCCCAATTGTCCCCAAAATGTCTTTTGCAGCTGGCTTTTTTTTTTTTAATCAGGATCTAGTCAAGACCTCCTCATTGGACGTAGTAGTTGTATCTTCTTTACTTTTGCTCTTAAACAGTCTCATCCCTTTTCCTTCCTTAGTTTTTTATGACACTGAAGAGACTAGATCAGTCGGTTGTGGTATAGATGAGCCACATGCTCAGTTTAGTGGCTTACCAATTGTGGGTGTAACTCAACCCTTGATCTCCTGCACTTTTTATAATCGAGAAGTTGTATCTCAGCACCATTCAAAGAAAAGAAAAATCAGACAAACCCAAATTGTAGGACATTCTACAAAATGTCTGGCCGGTACCACTCAAAACTGTCAAGGTCATTAAAAAAAAAAAAAGACTAAGAAACTGTCAAGGATCCAAGAAGACTGAGGAGACATGAGGACGACACACAATAGTGAATCCTGGATCGAGTTCTGGAACAGAAAACAGGTATTAGGAAACTGATCAAATCCAAACCAAGTCTGAAGTGAAGTGAAGAGTAACATACTAAGCCGGCTGCTTAGTTCTGACAAATCTCCTGTGCTTATGTAAGATGTTAATAATAGGAGAAGTAGACGAGGGGGGCACAGGAGCTCTCTGTACCGACCTCTGTAACCTTCCCGAAAGCATAACATTCTCCGAAGTTAAAAGTTTATTGCAAAAACGGGTTACACACTTAAATGTAAAAAACCATAAGGCTTCTTGAAAAAAATATACTAGAAAAATCTTTTGAACCTTCAGTTAGGCAAATTTTTTTTTAACCTATGATGCTAATAGCACAATGCATAAAAGATAAGATTGGTAAATGGGATTTTGTCAAAATTAAAAACTTCTGCTCTTTAAGACAGAATAAAAAGACAAGGTGACTAGGAAAAAATATCTGCAAAGCACACATCTGATAAAGGACCTGTATTCATAATAAATCCCCAAAACTCAATAGTAATAATAATTAAAAGTGGGCAAAAGATTTGAACAGAAACCAGAGAAGACAAAGATGGTAAATAAGCAAATGAAAAGATGCTCAAAATCTTTAGCTTTGGGAAATGCAAATAAATGCCACAAGAAGCCACTACACACATCAGAACGGTGAAGATGTAGAAGACTGACCAAATCAGGTGCGGGAAGGATGCAGAGGAAATGGTACTCTCACCGGATGCTGGTGGGGAATGGGCAACCAGTGTGAAAAGTTTGGAAGCTTCTTCAAAATGTAAACATATAGCTACATTATGACCCAGCCATTCTATTCCTAAGTTACCACCCACCCACCCCCAACAAAGAAAGCATACAAAGTCTTGTCCGCTAACGGTCATCGCTGCCTTGATCAAAACAGTCAACAACTGTATATAACCCATTTTTCCATCGAAAGGTGGATGGATCAACTGACTGTGGTCTGTCCACATGATGGGGTACCAGTCACCAATAAGGAGATGAACTATTGCTATATGCAACAGTATGGATGAATGACCAAGTAATTATGCCGTGTGAAAGAAGCTAGACTAGAATACATACTGTATGATGCCATTTATATAAACTTCTAGGAAATATAAACTAATTTACAGAGACTGAAAGTATGTAAGGGATCGCAGGGTTGGGGGTGGGGGGCTCTGAGTTGAAGGAGCAGGGAGAAGGGGAAGAAAGAAAACAAACAAACACAAGGAAACCATGGGAGTGACAGTATATTCGCCCCCTTGACTGCAGCGATGGCTTCACAGACATACCAATAGCCAACCCGTACTCTTTATATATGTGCAGTCTACTGCATGTCAAATCATCTTCAACAAAGCCATTGTTTGGTTTTGTTTTGAATCAACCACCACAAAATCTGGAAAATCAGAGAATATACCAAGCCTAGACATGAGAAGCCTGAAAAAAAGGAATGATGGCTTTTTGGATCATGCAGCCACTGAAAGATGGATTCGATTTGGTCTCTGTGGCTTCAGGAGGGGACTGATGCCCAGGGCGTAGAAAAGGGAGCTGCATCAGCTACACATGAAGAATATTCTGACAACCGGAGCTCCGCACACACGGACTGGACGGCGCTGTAAGGGCAAGTGCTCTCAACAGTCACAGGAAGAGTTCAAGCAGAAACTCAACCCGTCACCTGTTAAGTGAAGTATGAGGAGAAATTCCACTAGAGACACAAGACAGTATTTCTTGATCTTCACACACACTAGTTAGGGGAGGGGAAAAAAGCACGCAGTTTCCACTTGGGGAGAAATTTATTTAATCTATTCATCAGACCGTAAAGCCATCAACACCAAATATTTTGAGTGGTATCAAGTGTTTAGGAGCTTATGAACAAGGTTAATGAAAGCAACTGTCAATCTTCAGATCGGCTTTCACATAGAGGAAGCAGGCAAGAAAGCTTCAGAGTTAAACAGTTCCTAAAATGTGTATTTGTCTTGTTTGGATTTGCATTAGCAAAACTATTATACATTTCTTGAGAGAAAGGAGCACGTACAATCTTTACTATGCAACTCTAAGAGGTCAGTAATTATTAATAGCTACTATTTATTGAAAAATACAAGATATACACATACATACATACATACATATAAAATAGACCTAGAAAGTCAAGCAAACCATTCTGAACACCCAAGCTCTACAATATTGCAAGACAGCCATCAGCCCCATTTTACATATGAGCGTCTTAAGCTGAGGGAGGTTAAGGGGCTCTTTGGATTCAGGATCTGAAATTAAGTCCATCTGACTCCAAACCCGAAGGATACGAAATTGCCTCCTAGTTCACTGAAGAAATGGGAGCCGTCTGCAGAACACTCCATGTGGTCAGTCCCATGCTTCCCTCTCTAAGTATTTTCTCTAATCCTGCCCAATTTATTTTTCCAAAATACAAATTTTCTCCTGTTATTCACTCAGCTTCATCTCCTTCACTGCCTGACGAGTAAAGTGTGACCTCAGCAAGGTGGTCTTGTGAGACCACCCTGCCTGCTTTCACAGCATCATTTCCAGTGATTTTCTCCTGTCCATTCCAGAGAGACCAAAATAGTTACAAGTCTTCTAAAATCGCAGTACATTTTTACTTGCTCTTCTCACTTTTCCGGGTGCCCTTCCTCTGATTTTCAGCCCAGTGAAGAAACCTTCATGCTTCCTGACTCCGTTTAAACATTGTCTCCTCTGCTGAAGTTTTCTCTGACATTCCAGAAACAATTAGACGGTGCCTCCTTTTACATGCACATCCACATCACTCTATTCGTACTGATAATTATTTGTGAATTTGTTTCATGCAAAAAAAAAATCCTCTCAAAGAGTTATTCATCTCTGTATCACAAGTACCCAAGCCCAACAGGAAAGGTTCAAGAAGTGTTTTTTGAATAAATGGATGAATGATGGACAGGTGGATGAATAAGCAATTAAATGGATATGAAAACCAGCGTCTGAAATTGAACGAGAATAAAGAAAACTTAAGGGTTTTCCTTTTTGTGGAATATAAAGGAAATCAGAATGCCTATGGCAGAGATATACCAGCTGCTACAATTATAACATATACTGCACCTTGTTAATTCTATATGATTTCAACCTAAATTATGTCTTAATTAAAGCAACTATTATCTAGCTTACTTGATTGTGGGGTCCTGTTAAAACAGTTTATTTAATCAAAAGTATGGTGCTATATAATTTGATGCGAGAATTAATTCTCCAGACTATAAAATGGTTGGAAACCAGGAAATCTGTGAACTACTCTGATTACTTGTCAAGAAGAAGAAAGCCAGAGAAATAACCTTTTTGTGACCCTCCTCCCACAAACAAAACTATTCACAGATTTTACCATTTCAAGATGTAACCTTGTTTAGTGCTCTCCTCCTGCAGATAACAGGAGCCATCAAAAAAAAAAATAAAATCCCACCATTTAAAATTTCAGGCTCCTTTCCTCCTCGATTCTTTATGGTTTTAAAGTATTCTTCTGCCTGGCCAACATACGTTTCATTAGGTTGCTAAAAATTAGTCTTAATATGTAACTGGGATAATTTATGGTAGCTTCTGGTTTGGAGGGTTCTTTTATCACCTCTTTCTCTTGCCCAGAGCTGACATAAACATAATTTGGGTTCCTTCTGTACACTGCTATTTAATGTTAAAATCAGGCGAGAATGAATTCTTTTTAAAAAACGCAAAATAAGATAGAACTGAAAAAAAAAGTCAAGAATCTCTGAGAACTACTCTCAGCTAATGGAAAAATTATTTTAATTACATGAGAAATGTTCTAAAGCCATCTTCTGGGTGAAAACAAAGCATTACTTATTTGTTGAGGAAAGCGCTTTCCCTAAAGAAAATGTTCCTGTGCTCAAAGCCCTTAGTCTATGAAATTAATGCCTTATACATGTAAGTAAAAAAAAAAATAGTTCCCACCTTGGTCATTTTCTTCTAAAATGCTGCCTCATTATAGCAATAACATCTTGATTTACGCTAGAAAGGGTTTCTTTCCAAAGAACTAAAATGTATTTTAGAAACACATTAAAAAACAAACAAACCTGAAGTGCCTCCTATAAAGTACTAAACAGGCCACAGCAGTGGACCTTGATTTAGAAGGACAAAAGAAGAAGCCATTTTAAACCACATTAAGTGTAATCATCCCTTTTCTTCCCTCTGAAACACGAGAGTGAGATGAGAAAAAGAACGGAATGATGTCAGAGCCCAACAACGGGAAGTTTGGGACTGCAACGAAAAGACAAAATTTTGAGAAACCGATTTTGGACTAAGAGGTCCAATGAGCGAAAGGAGATCTATTCTGAAAGCTGCTGTAATTTTTCTCGGATTCGCCTGAGAACGCAGGATAGGCCATTTGTTTTGATTTTTCCCTTGCCTGTCTTCAACTTTGCTCCTGGGTTTCTTTTCACAAATAATAAACAGGTTAACGTAAGGAAGTAACTGATTGTAACTTATGTTGTGATCTTCCAAGGGAAACGTTTCCGTTCATTCAAGTTGCAGGAGAAGATGAGAGTCCATAAGAGGAAAGGAGACCATGTGTGAACTGGGTAGGAAGGGTTCAGGAGAGAACCGGAACCTAATTACATAAACACACTTCCCTACAGGTGGATATAAATTTGAAAATCTCTGAAATCTCATCTTCAAAGGCTAGCAGTGCTTTTTTAATTATGCTAAAAGTCCCTTGTCTGCTCGATCTCTCATGAACAATTTTAATCAGGCAAGCCTGATACACGCCGTCTCACAGACAACTTAACAGACCTCTCAACTATGAGCTAATGGGAAGACAAGGAACCACAAGCATTTTTATTAAAAGGAAAAAAAAACAGCCAGCCTAGAGATTTGGCCAGCAATAAAGCAAGATTAAGTCATGCTTTTCCCTCACTCAGCCCACTTAACTTCAAGAACTATAGACATATAATTAATTTGCTCTTGAGATTTATTCTGTCAACATAAACACACTGTTTTTAACATACTACATCCTCACAGTGGTTTTCGTTATTCTCCTTTCTCATTCACAAATGGACTAACGTACGTTGTAGCGAGCAGTTTGTCCGAATCTAAGAACAGCCCCCCTGAAACTGATTCTCCCCAGAAAAGAGTCAAAACTCACTCTCTACAGGAATCCTGACAAGTTCAAAGGGAATGTAAAATGATAATGAGAAGAACTCACCTCCACCCTCCGGCCAATCCCGCAGCCCACTTGCTTTCCAGCTCCGTCCACGAGTTTTCGGCCCATTTTAAGGCTCTCTAGAAAGAGCAGCCTACCATAACCCCAATTTTTCAGCAGCTCTAAAACACCCAAACATCAGAGCCACCATTTTAAATGCCTTTCTCTTAACCAGTTCAACCCAGAAACCCCCCAAAAGTATCATTAATCGCCCCAGGGCCGAAAGGCCTGCACCCACATATGCGACACCGAACTGGTTTTCATCTATCTTGATTCTCCCAACTGCTTGAATGGCGCCTTCCAATTATTAAACCCTGGTCTGAGTTGACCTCGGATTAGTTGCTGTGTGGTTCGCAGCCTATTCTCGAGCTGCTCTGTGCCTTGCTTCCTCCATCTGTAATACTGTAACTAATAATACTCTCAAAGAGTTGGTGTAAGAATTCAGTGACATTGATATGGGAAAAGGCGAGTATAAAAATTAAAAGACGCAGTACACACAGCACATGGCGTCCACTTAATACACTCAGGTTTCCCTCCATCCCGTCCTAGATCAGTATTTCCAGGCTCTTCCTCTGGGCACGGGTTTGATCGCTTCAATGAACTCGGAGGATGATACTCAGCTCCTCACATGCTCCCCGACCATCTTTCCCAGGCTTAGGACACACCAGCCACCCTTCCCCAGAACCCTGCTTTTGCGATTCATCTCTCCCGAGCCTTTCCGGCTGTTTTGATGGTAGGGCTCCCTGGGCATCTGCAACTCAACTCCGTTTTTCCGGTGCCCTGAGCTAGCGGCTGCTTATTCATCAGAGACTGCTTCGTTTACCTTGGCTTCAGTTTTTACCTGCCTGGTTCTCTTCCTCATTAGCGCTTCTGCTCATCACTAATTGCGATTGCATGCTATACATTTAAATCGAAGCGTTTCTATTTACACTGATTTAGAAGACTACTCTTTACAGTTAAGCTACGAGAAAATTAAAATGTAATAGGTGAGGACAAGGAGGCCCAGGGAAGAAAAAACATGTGGTTAATTCTTAGAAAATGACTTCGTTTTTTGCAGTCAACATGCATGTTCTGCATTTGCCTATCAGATCCTGGGATGCTTCTGACCTTCTTGCCTGATGAGCATTAACAATTCAGCTCTTATTGAAATGGTACACAGATGCTGAAGAGCGACAGGGAATGCTTGCAGCAAGGCAGGGTAAAAGAGAATTAAGCTCTCAAGAAATGTTCGCCAGTACCACTAAGACCGCAAATATGTACATGCAAATCCCTTTCACACCCTCAAAAGTAGGTGTCTAATCTACCTTCAAATATCTCAGAATAAGAAAATCTCAGTTCTAGAGTTAGAAATGCCAGATCTCGGGGCGCCTGGGTGCCTCCATCGGTTAAGTGTCCGGCTTCGGCTCAGGTCAGATCTCACCTTCATGGGTTCGAGCCCCATGTTAGGCTCTGTGCTGACAGCTAGCTCAGCGCCTGGAGCCTGCTTCCGGTTCTGTGTCTCCTTCTCTCTCTGCCCCTCCCCCTCTCATGCTCTGTCTCTCTGTGTGTCAAAAATAAATAAAACATTTTAAAAAATAAAAAAAAAAGAAATGCCAGATCTCTAATAAAGAATATTCCTCAGAAATGACATAAATCAGTTAGGACCACTGTCCAGATATTTTCACGATACTCAACATTTTTTGTTCTTTTTAACTTTGTTGGTTTTTTTCTCTTTAATATTCTCTCCCAATCCCCTGTTGGATACATAAATTTAAAATGCTTAGTGATACAAAAAAAAGTATTAGTCTTTACATAAGTATGAATTACATGACTTTCCATAGACTCCGTGCTTGTTAATTTTCCTAATGGAGTATAAAATCTTTCCAATAGCCTCAAATTAATCCCAACCTGCTTTGAATTACCATGTTTTGAAGTTCGGCTTCAGGTTCTGGTCAAGGATAAAGTGGCATCAAGGGCAGGTGGCTCTTTTTAAATACCAGTAAAGAGTAATAAAATAATTACTTCTTAGAATTTTACTAAGAAATCCTTGTGACCCTTCTACTCAGCTCAGGTAAATTTTAAATCCAGCAATATTAACATAAACATTATTGCAAAAACCTAATTCACTACCAGAAACAGTAGCTCAAGCTATCTTTTCTACTAAGTATATGGTTTTAAAAGAGCTACAACGCCTGGCACCTAGATACAATCCAAAGTATAGGATATGCCCGAGCAGCTGGGCAGTTCGGTCAGTTAAAAGTCGGACTCTGGGTTTCAGCTCAGGTCATGGTCTCTCAGTTCCGTGAGTTCAAGCCCTACTTCGGGTTCTGCACTGGCAGCGCAGAGCCTGCTTGGGATTCTCTGTCTCACTCTCTCTCTCTCTGCCCCTCCCCACTAACGCTCTCTCTCTCTCAAAATAAATAAACTTAAAAACATGAAAAATAAAAAAATAAATAAATATCCACGAATCCGGACTTACATAAATAAATGACTGATTAAATACATACACAACCAGGGGCGTGGAGACAAACCTCATGCAGAAGCATGCCAAGTAATTTAGAAGATACTCCACTGGAGGGAGTGGAACAGGACTCCCCGCTCCGTAAGTGTGGGCTGCACATGGGGGTGCTTCCAAAGGGGGAGAGTCTGAAATGGGAGGTAGAGAGTAACCTTATAGTGATGATCCCGTTGATGATATAGGAACCTGGTGCGAGATACACAAGTACTTTCTGTACTATTTCACAGCTTTCTGTAAATTGGAATCTATTGTAAAATTTAAAAATGTTATTTTTAAAGTAAAAAAAAAAACTCTGCTATTGCCTCTCGGCTTTCTGCAGTTTGCTATCTCGCTTACCTATAGAAACTCTATCAGTTCTAGACCACTTCGAGCGCACGATCTTCACGGCGCCCTCAGATCCAGCGGTCGCCAGCACGGCCTTGGACGGCAAAACGAGAGGCAGAGCCCCACATGTGAGCGCTGCGCTCCATGCCTCTAGTCAGGGATTCGGAGAACCAACTTCTTCATCTACAAGACGGGGCAAACGTGCTTGGAGGGCGTAGGGAGTCCTGTGGGGAGGGGCTAACATGACGGCCGGGCTGCATTCCCGCGGCACGTCTCCGCATCCAGCTCCTCCTTCTCCCACTCGGGCCCCTGAGCGGTCACCCCGCTGCCAGACCAGGCTGCCTCCAGGCGGTTCCGGAGACACGATGCTCAAATGCTCGTTTTTTCCCCAAAACTCTCCTGTTAACTCTATCTCTGGAAGAATAACAGGAAATTAGACACAGTGATTGTCTCTTTGTGGGAGAAGAGGCGGCCAGAGTGCAAGGGAGCCCTGACTTGCACTGTGGATGCTCCAGGGCTGAGTTATTTTTCACTTCGTGTATGCATCGCCATTTAAAAACTTAGGACAAAAGCAACAACAAGAAATCCATTATTACTCAGGGATTGCTATCATTTTCTTACTTCTACCTTTGTGTCTACAATCTCTATGTTATGTCCTTTTGATTTAGTACCAATGCAAAGGCGAGACAGGGGGCTCCAGGAAATTAGTCTAAAATGATTTCAATCAGCTTCTTGGGTAGCAAATCAGCTGTTTCAAAATAGCAGAGCAGTCTTGGAATTGGAAGTGACTTGGGATGGATCCCAGGCCTCCTTACGGAACCTCACCAAAGCCCAGCGTCTCCATCTGTAACCCTGGAGTAACAATCCCCACACTTTATGGAGCTGTTGGATAGATCAAGTACAAGTTCATGTCAAATCCTTAGCGTGGTGCCTGGTCCATCTATCACCAGCATTGTCAGTATAAATGGAAGTCTGGGGGAAGATCTGATTTCTCACGCAGACGGGTCTTCTCCTCAACTACGGATCCAGAAGCACCTTCCAAGATTCAACACCTCTAAAACGCAATGGGTTTTCAGCAGTTATGATTCTAGTCCCCTAAAGAATATGTGTGAAGTAACTAGAATGAACAGCATTTCCTTCTCTGCACACAAAGTTCTCAAATCCTAAGAAACACACTGGAGTCACATATATTGGTAACATAGTTAGAACTGAGTAACGCTCAAAACCATCATAGCAACAAAATACTCAAGAATAGTAACAGTAAACACTGGATTAAATGGGAAGAATGCTACAGCTGAAGCTGTCTTTGGGATTATGCTGGAAGACTGCCTAAGTTTAAATGTTCAGGTTATAAATGTTCAGGTTATCTTCGCATCCTGGCCTTTGCCTTAGTTTAATGCAAAAGGGCTTGTCATATTTTACCAAGACACAGATTTTGGAGATCCGTAGTAATACATGTAAATAACCTTAATAAAAATGCAGGGTAGAGCAATGCATATAAACATCTTAGGTACTTTAATGTGTCGAGTGGACTTTGCGTGCATGAATATGTGAATAAATAACATGTTACAAATGTATACTCCCTTCAATGAGTTATCAGAAATATTATTCCCTTCCTGCCTCCAAAAAACAGCTACATATTTTACCCTGATTTCCATTTTATTGTGGGTTTTAAATTGTAATACTTCAAAAGCTAAGGGTCTATTTCCACTCACAGGGCCTTTTTTGTGGATTTGCATGGATACACACACAACACACACCCAGGCAATACCCTCGAGCAGAAAGATACATATATCTCTATATGCTTGGAGATAATTTAAGATACGAAAATAGTAACTTAGCAAAAGATGTATTTGAAAATTTTTTATACTTTCTAATTGTTTGGCTTTAGGGCTTTGCTACAAGATTCATCCAAGCTGCTTTTTGCTTTTGAGGTCACCCACAACAAAACCAGCTCATCTCATGTGTATCTGATTTAAAACGCATCAAGCAACCACGGACGCCTGGGTGGCTCAGTCAGTTAGGTGTCTGACGTGGGCCCAGGTCACAGTCTCGTGGTTCAGGAGTTCAAGCCCCGGATTGGGCTTTGTGCTGACGACAGCTCAGAGCCTGGAGCCTCTTTGGATTCTGTGTTTCCCTCTCTCTCTGCCCCTTGCCTGTGCACTCGCTCGCTCTCTCTCTCTCTCTCTCTCTCTCTCTCAAAAATAAAAATAAACATTAAAAAAAATTTAAATCACATCGAGCAACTTGACTGCTGCTACTAGTAAGTCAGCAAGCATGGAGTCATAGATTTTCAGGCTGTGCCTGTCAGGGAAGAATGGGGATCCGATGCTACAGTGTATAAAGCTCTTACACAGCTCCAAATAGTGAGGCTAGGAACGACTTAAGAAGCTCCCTTCCAGGGGCGCCTGGATGGCTCAGTCGGTTAAGCATCCGACTTCAGCTCAGGTCATGGTCTCACAGTTCATGGGTTCGAGCCCTGTGTCAGGCTCTGTGCTGATGACAGCTCAGAGCCTTGAGCCTGCTTAGGATTCTTTGTCTCCCTCTATCTCTGCCCCTCCCCTACTCATGCTCGGTCTCTCCCTCATTCTCAAAGCTAAACACTGAAAGAAAGAAAGAAAAAAAGAAGCTCCATTCCATTACTAAGATCACCGTGTCCAATAATGGTGATTGTGGACAAATTTTTTTTTCACATTTTCCATTTTATGTTCTGCTTTACAGTTTGTAAAGCTATTCACAAGAATCCTCTAATCCTGACAAAACGTATGAGCCAAAAGTTGGGCAGTTACTTCAGGGACAGAAGGCCACCAAGCTGATAGGTGGCAAGACTGGGATTTGTACTGCACCCCCGTCTTCTATCCCCAAATAGAGTGCTCGGTCTCCCCTCCCACGGCTGAATTCCTCCCTCTCTGTGACAGGTCCTGATTCCCAGGACAAAGTGCCCCATCTCCCCATCCTCTCATCCCCCCAACCCCCCACCTCCTCATCCACAGTCTGCAGTCCTCCCTTGGCCTGGGGTCCGTCACCTCAGCAGAGACACGGTCCCAAATTTAAATCAGCCTCCTGGATAAGACCAGCAAATGATGTTCACTTTTCCTAAACACAGAATAAACATCTTACCCAAGTCTTCAAAGGCTGATGGTCTGAAGCCGCCTCCTTTGTCAGGTTTGGACTGAGTCCTCTGGGCCTGGACAGGTCCCCGCATCCCGGGTCCCTCCCTCCTGTCACCTAGTCGATGACACTCTTCCTCCCCTCCAGCCTCACGGCCTCAAGCAAACGGCAACTTACTAACCAAACCAAGTGTCCCGACTCTCCACTCTCAGGGTGCCACGGACCTCGACTTCACCGGTGTGACCATAGCTGCAAGTCAGATTCACTCATGGAATTGTCTGGTTAGTGTCTCACTCACTCCCCCCCGCCCCCCGCCCGACTGTCAGTGACACAAAGCGTAAAGATGAGATCACTTTTCGGGTCCACGCTGCCTGGCGCAATTTCCAGCCCTACACCAAGTACCTGATACTTTTGTTTTTAAAGCTAAACAAATCAAGACCTAGGCAAACTCCCCTTTCGGTCTTTAAATATTTGAAAATAGCTATTATTCTGACGATTCCTCACTCTACACACATATCCACAAAAGTTAAGTTTTAATAAGGAAGCCACTCTGATTCTTTGAAATATTCCTTATATGACAAAGTTCCCAGATACTTCTTAAAACCTGGAAGCTATAAATGAACATAATGGTATTTTCTCATGAAAGGAGAGAGGATGCACCTCCTCCGTTCCACACACTGTAGTTGTATTAAAACAGTCCAGGGGCACCTGCATGGCTCAGTCGGTCAGGAATCCAACTCTTGATTTTGGCTCAGGTCGTGGTCTTACTGTTCTTGAGACTGAGCCCCGTGTCAGGCTCTGTGCTGACAGCATGGAGCCTGCTTAAGATTCTCTCCCTCTCTCCATCTCCCTCTCCCTCTCTCTGCCACTCCCCCGACTCCTCTCAAAACTAAACAATGACAACAACAACAAAAGTCTGTATCTGGGCATGGCAGTCACAGTTATATCACATATTCTCAGGTCCTCCTCATGCGAAATGCTCTTAAAACATGTCTGTTTGGTTCTTGCCTAGTGTGATAACTCCACAAACCTACAGGCAGAATTTGACATTAGTCACTATTATGGACCGTTTTAGTTCCAGCCAATCATTTCAGATAACTCTTTTTTTTTTTTGGTCCTGATTGCTCATCCCAACGATTAGCTCTCGCTTCCAGCTTTATGTGATATGTAAATGTGATGGGCGTGTTTCATCAAAATTGGTGATCTAAATGATTAACGGGACAAAGTGAAAGGAAGAGCCATCTCATGTCCCTAGGAACAGCCCTTTCCAAGCCGACATCAATTCATGCATCACATTTCTTCAACCACCTAGGAATCTGCCTGTCCTCGGAAAACAGCCCCTAATGTGACCTCATAAACACGACCATGAGACACTTCGTCCAAAGCCTTGCAAAATCACCATACTCCACCTGGATGGTAAAATAAATAAATAAGTAAATAAGTAAATACATGTTACAGGAGCTTAACATGACACATTCCGAGGGAACTCAGGTGGCCTCCAGAGGACTACTTCCTTCCTACGTGAGTCTTCACAAAGTACCTAGTAACTAATTAAAACAGTTTTCCCAAGGATAGACATGAAACTGAAACATGGGTTTCAAAATTCTAGTTTTGGTTACAAAATTTTACTGTGGGTTACATCGGTTATAGCACTCTACATTTACTCCTCTTCTGTGAAAATAAAGACAGTATCCGCATGCTGGTCTTTCGGCACCTCTGGTGCTGATCATCACTGCGGAAAGATGACCAAACCGCTCACTTGTGCAGGTGATTTATTCCTGAGGCATTAACAGGGCGGGAGCATCCATGTGCTTTGTCCCCACTGTCTCACCCTCCCTGGACTTCAGTGCCCTTGCTGCCATCATGAGTCTGCTTTACTGAATCTGAGTCTCCTTTTCTTTGGAGAGAGAAGTTAGAACCAACCCAGGAGGAGTTCTACAATTCTGCCTTGGTTCCAACATCCAGCGTCACGTCATCTGTCCCAAGAGGTAGTCTGCGCTTTTTCGTGCTTTGCTTCATGATCTCAACATAACATGCTGTGATCCTCCCATATTCACAAGCCTTCTGAACACTAGTCTCCTTAGTACTACTTCAGTATTTGTGTTCTAACCCACCTTTACGTATGAGAATCAGTTGGGCTCCTATTGTCAGAATGCCACTCAAGAGAGCCTACCCACCTTTCATTTATTCGATTAACCTTGTATTGCTTGCCAAATATATGCAATGTGCCACACTACAGTGAAGGATACAAAGATACCTAAGATGGGGCGCCTGGGTGGCTCAGTCAGTTGAGCGTCCGACTTCAGCTCATGTCATGATCTCACAATTCATGGGTTTGAGCCTTATCGGGCTCTGTGCTGACAACCCTGAGCCTGGAGCCTGCTTCAGATCCTGCTCCTCCCTCCTTCTCTGACCTTCCACTGTGTGCACTCTCTCTGTCTTTCTCTCTCAAAAATAAAACATGTAAACATTTTTAAAACTTAAAAAAAAAAAATTTGGTCCTGTCTTCAAAAAATCCAGAGAGAAAACAAGACTTTTAGGCAGAAATATAAACTTCTATGTTACCACGATAATAAAAGTGCATGGTAAGCAGTCACAGAACAGAAGAGCTAGCTCAGGGAAGGCATTGCTGAAGTCTTCACCAAGGAGATGACAGGAGTCCAGTCTTGCAGAATAAGGAAGCGGTTACTGAAAAACTGGAAATATGTGCAAACACATGGCAGTATAAAAAGTGTGCTGTTTTCATACAAGAGGGATGAACTCCGTGTGGCTGGAAGTTAAGTGCATGGAGTACAAGAGAGGCAGCCCGGAAATACGGAGTCAGTTACAAGAAGGCGGTGTAGTCTAGGTGTCCAATGTTAAGATCAGCAAAATGAAGGAAATATTTTATGCAGAATATTAGGCAGCAGATAGGAAAAAAAAAAATCAAGATGTAGACCCAAAAGTCTGGCAGCTCTTGAAAAAAGTGCTGATGGCAAATAACGTCTAGAGCCCAATACCAGCAATGCAGAACTAAAATGCCTATGCACCCAATGTTTGAGTGTGCACACAATAAATCTACATGATGAACAGAACACAGAATAGGATTCAGATCAAAAATATGACAATAGTTATCCATGGAGAGGGAACAAAATGGGGGTGGGAGATGAGGACCAACGGATTTCTTTTTTAATGTGTATGTATCTGTTTGAAGTCCACAGACATCAAAAACGTACCGTTTCCTAGAAGTGACAAGTTTTCAAGTCCAAGAACAGCAAAACGGAATGTGGGTGGTTTTTAGGGAGACACTTTGGGCCCGCATAAAGTAAAAGCTCTGTAGCTATAGTTTCTTCCAGAGTCAAAGAACCCAAGTTCATCATCCTCTTCCTGCCCCATGTCAGCAGGCCTTTATCATTCTGTAAGGAAAGGCAATGGTCCAGACTAAACTGATGGCAAGACAGGTGAAGAACTTTCGGGAACAGGCCACCGAGAAGACAAGGTTTGACAGGGAGCTGATCACTGCAGAGAAAAGCAGTATCTTAAGGCCCAAACTGGGGCTACTAATCTTCTAGGAATTTTTTTTTAAACATTCCTGCACTGCGGTAGATGCTGGACTAAATAAACACAAAGGGTTTCGCCAAGCTGCAGGTCTGTTCTGTTTCCTCAGGCAGGTGCCAGAGACAGAGAGCCAGGAGAAATGAAAAGAAAGCCTCGCTGAGTATATCTTGGGATCCCTGTTATAAACTCCTACAAGCGCCATCACTTGAGAGATGAATCTTGCACTCCCAGGAACTGCTTCAGCTGTGCACACAGACTTTCTACAGAACTGAAACTGAACACTCCGGCGAGCAGCCAGCATTGTGAAACTTCATCAAGCCCTTGTGCCAGGTGACAACTGTTTGCTGTGACATGATTTATGCGACACGTTTCATCCACTTATCTTAGAATCAAAAGAATGTTACCAAAGGGCTCTCGCTCAGATGAACAGGCGTGATTCCTACCCCAACCACGTCTGCAAAGAGTGAAAACCACACCTGGGAAGTTCCAGGACGAGATCCTACTGATTCCGTTTTGAGAATGAAGAGCCCAAAGCCACAGAACCCGCGCCCTTACTGGACCTCCCTCTATGAGGAAGATGGGGTTTTTCATTTGGATGCAAAAAGCCGATTAAAATGCAACCGGAATCCAAATATACTGTTAATATCCTCGGTGATATGTACAAATTGATATGTAACATGGTTAACAATACTCTATTTATAGAACCTTATGTTTCCATAGACGAACTCTCAAGGGTCAGGCATTCCTGTTTCCCTTTTCGGTCTGTGCTTCAGTAATGTGACAGGGATTTTTGGTTTTTTTTACCCTCTGACTCTTCAGCTCCCATTAATTATGCACATCCCATCCTTCCATCTGCTTACCTATTCAGTTAAGGTAATATTTTGATAGAAGAGCATCTTTAAAAGAGAGACTCTCCCAATAATGACCCTAAAACAATTTTACTTTTTTAAATATTATTACTTAGAGAAGGTAATCTATGTTCTCTGTGGGTGGTGACATATGGGTATTAGTTCCCTTTCTCTTTATAAAATATGTGCTGCTTTTATAATCAAGAAAAATAGATTTTAAAAATGTTAAGTTTATTTAGAGAGACAGACAGCACGAGCAGGGGAGGGGCAGAGAGAGGGGAGAGAGAATCCCAAGCAGGCTCTGCACTGTCAGGGGAGAGCCCAATGTGGGGCTCAAACCCATAAACTGAGATCATGATGTGAGCTGAAATCAAGAGTCAAACACTTAGCCGACTTAGCCACCCAGGTGCCCCCAAGAAAAAATGATTCTAAACAACTATGTAGTGACATGATAGGAAGACCTTATATTAAGAAGTTCTCAGTTTAAGTTTAATTTTTTTTATTAAAAGTGTTTATTTATTGAGAGAGAAAAAAAGTGCACACTAGCAGGGAAGGGGCAGAGAGGGAGAATCCCAAGCAGTGTCCGGCAGCCAATGCAGAGCCTGATGCGGGGCTCGAACTCACAAACTGTGAGATCATGACCTGAGCCGAAACCAAGAGTCAGATGCTTAACTCGACTGAGCCACGCAGGCGCCCCAAGAAATTCTCATTTTTACAAGGTCGTTATATATCAAAGGACCTTTGTCTGGGACAACGCTCTTGCCTTCTGTCTTTATCCAGGCTAACACTCCAACTTAGATGTGAACGCACACACTAGTTTTGTCATAGGATCTGTGACAGACTGGAGAGTGGAAGGCAGAGGCTGAACGAACCTAAAAGTTACCTATCAGCTACTCAGAAAAGACACTGAATCTAGTCTGGGCTGTAAAAATGAGGTTGTATTATACGAAAATGCCAAATTTTCTTAGAATGAGACACATTAAATCAACATCTCAGCAATGTATGCTAAAGACTAAATGTATCAAATAAACACAAATACTCTTATACCTCAATAGACACCTGCATGAAATAAAACAATCTAACAATGTCACATAATAAATTTCATACTGTTAGAGAAAAAAAAAAGTCCTTGTTCAATGAAACAGTTAACACTCACCTTTGCCCAGTTTCCCTCTATCTTATGCACTCATCAAGATAAACATCTAAAACATCTGAAGACGTAACATTGTAACTTTTAACATTGAACTTTACTTTTCTTAGCATCAAACTTGAAACTAATACACTGATGGGGCGCCTGGGTGGCTCAGTCAGTTAAGTGTCCGACTTTGGCTCAGGGCATGATCTCACAGTCCATGGGTTCGAGTCCTGTGTCAGGCTCTGTGCTGACAGCTCAGAGCCTGGAGCCTGCTTCAGATTCCTCATCTCTTCTCTCTGCCCCTCCTCGGCTCGCACTCTCTCTCTCAAAAGTAAAATAAAACATTAAAAAAAAATTTTTAATGAAAAAGAAACTAATAAACCAAAGTTGTTGTAAAACCTTACTCAGGTCACGTATTCATCCCATTCTTTGTACACCTTAACTGAGGCAGCATTTCAAAGGGCTAGTGCCTTACCGCCCATCCCAAGCTTAAAAGGATTATTAGGGGCTAAAAAAAAAGTCCTCAAATAGTGTATCACTAATTACATTATGACAGGATCGTAGCTAGTTAAAAGCTACATGTGTCCACTACCAAAAAAAGCCCCTAAACATTGCTCACTACTTCCTTCCCATTTCCAAATATACCAACTTCAGTTTCTACAGTGAGAACGGATAATACTTAGATATCACGTAACCAATTAATTTCCAAACAGGCAACATATTTTTACTATATGTGCAACAGAAAACTACCAATGCCTTTCAGTGCCTCTAATGTGTTCTCACCCTGACGTATTAAATGTTCCCACAGATGATTTCTCTTGTAAAATGACAACAGGTCAGGGTAATCTACAAAATCCGACATTTCCCAGGGAGATCTAACACCCATTCCTGAGATTTACTTTTTTTTCTTATGTTCTTTCTTTCACTAAAATTCATTTCAAATATAGGTTATATTAACAGTCCCACTGCTGCCTTTAACACTAGTCTGTAACTCAGCTTTTTATGTCCCTCCACACAGGAAATAAATGTAAATACAGCTCATGAGGCGAGATGTTGCATAAAATGCAATTGTGCATAGTATCAACAATACGCTTAATGATTTAGGTTACAGCTACTGGTTCTTATATCTTATGTCGTTATGTAGGTGGTATTTACTGCAAGGTGAGCATTTTGCAAATTTACACAGGAGAGAAATTTCAAGTTCATGATTGTTATGAAAGGAAAAATAAAAAAGGACCTATTTAAAGCACCTTATGAAATTCTATGTCAGACAGTTTAAACTTCTCTGGTAGTTTAGAAATAATTTTCCTAGGAAATGTATAATATTTATAAACTCAAGAGTATGCCAGGTGATTTACAGGGGCACAGAGTTTCTTACAAGGGCACAGAGTTTCTTGGGAGGAGGCGGTTACAGTCTGAGTTAGATGATTTAAATCTTCCAGTAAACTTTACATGTTAATATTCTTGAAGGGAACCTAAGAAAATCACAAACTATTCGAATGGCATGAAAACATAAGTTGAATTGTGTTTCTTTATTAAACATTATGGCTCATCATTTTTACTCACTTAACCCAGTTTCCCAATCCTCCAACACAATCTTAACAGAGGCTATGTTAGGCAGCGAACAGCATTTGTCTTCCCAAGCCAAACGTTCACAGAATATGCTTTGGATGAAGACAGATTTAACACCAGCATGTAAAATCCACTCAATAAAGTCAATAAAAGTGAGGACTAAGCAATTGGAACACATGCCCCAGACTTCTCTTCTCAAAAGGTACAACTTAGGCACTACTGCACTCTCAAGGAAGACGTTCCTGCTAGGAGCAAGTGCAGTTAGAACAGTATTCTTCCAGAGCGAAGTTTCTTCAAAAAATTCACCCGAATATAAAACAATTAACCACTGACAAGTCCGTTAAGAAGCTGAAATATACACAAAGCAGGACTTAATGAGCACGTACAAGGGACTCTGCAACATGTTTCGTGAACAAAAATAAATACAAGTACCAACATCTCCATGAAATATGCTTTCATGTATCATATATATGGTTTAATATTAAATTCACACCCAAGGTTCTCAATTCTGCATATCCAGTCTTACAAACACATGTATCAACATACCGGCATAAGCTATTTTGGTTTTTGCTTTATTTTGGTTTTAGTTGCAAACACCCATTTGGAGAATTTCTGAAAGTCAGAACATGCCCTTTCTCCTTTACTAAATATTTCTTATTTCAGTAAGAAGAGGTAGGTTGTCAAGAGAACAAAACTGATTGTTTCCCAAATCATAAAGCAGGTGGTGTTTACCCTTCCCAAAAATGAAAGAGGGGGAACCATTCCCCAATTCACTTTATGAAGTCAAGATTACCCTGATTTTTTTTTTAAAAAAAATGACAGAAACAAGAAAATTTAACTACTACCAATAGTCCTCAGGAAAGCAGACACAAAAGTTTCTGTAATAAAATGCTAACAAATCAAACCTAGTAACATATCAGGCTGTCTGGGTGGCTCAGTGGGTTAAGTGTCTGATTTCAGCTCAGGTCATGATTCATGAGTTCAAGCCCCACATGGGTCTCTACACTGACAATATTGAGTCTGCTTGGGATTCTCTCCCTCCCTCCCTCTGTCCCTCCCTGCTAGTGCGCTCGCTCGCTCGCTCGCTCTCTCTCTCTCTCTCAAATAAATAAAAATAACACTCATAAAAAAAAATCCTAGTGACATATAAAAAATGTAATGAACCATGACAAAATGGGACTTACCCCAGAAGTCAAAGCTGCTTTATCATTAGAGTATCTATCATGATAATATACCAGGTTAACAGACTATCAGAGAAAATGCATAGGATCATCTCAATTGAACATCCACTCATAAATAAAAACTCCCAGCAAACTGGGAATAGAAAGGAACTTCCTCATCTTGATTAAGGGCATCGACAAAGAACCTATGGCTAACATTGGACTTACTGGTGAAAGACCAAACGTTTTATTTCTAAGATCAAGAAGAGGATAAGGATACCCTCCCTTCCATTTCTGTCCAACGCTGCAGATCCTCGTCAACGCAAAGGGGCAAGGAAAATGGATAAAAGGCAGACAAGTGAGAAAAGAAGAAGTAAAACCATCTTTATTTGCAGACAACATGATCATCTATGCAGAAAATCCTAAAGCATTCTTTAAATTCTTCCAATTCTTTGGAATTGTAAATACATTTAGTGACATTACAAGGCTGTAAGGTCAATATATAAAATGTCAAATATATTTCCACACTGGTCATATTTTATTTCAATACCCTTAAAATCTACAGCATAAATTATTTACAACAGGATCAAATATAGGATACACTTAATGATAAACTTAACAAAAATAAAGGAAAAAAACTGGAAAACTAAAAAAAACAACAAGAGAAATTGAAGAAGACCTAAATAAATAGATATGTCATGTTTATGGGCTGTAACACCCAACAGAACTAAAATATTAATTTTTGTGAAATTACTCTATAGAGTCAACACAACTGCAATCAAAATTCCAGAATTCCAGGAAGAGTTTTTTTTGCGTGTAGATTTTGCGTGTAATTCTAACGTTTATCTGCAAATATAAAGAATCTAAAATAACCACCACAACTTTGAAACATAAGACAAAGTGGGAAAAATTATATACTATCTAATTTTAAGACTATAAAGCTAGAGTAATTAAGAAAGTAGGATATTGACATAAAGATAGTAATAAAAAATTCGAACGGAATACATCTACACATAAATAGTCAACTGGTTTTCAATGAAGATGTCAAGGTAACTCAATGGAGAAATTACAGTCTTTTCGGCACTAACGGTGCTGGAAAAACTGGATATCATATAGAAAGATAGGAAACTTGTTTCCTATCATATATAAAAACTAACTCAAAATGTAGTATAGACTTAAAAATAAGATTACAAGCTCTTAAAAGATAACATGAGGCAACTTCAGTGACATTATGTTAGACCAATATTTTTCATATTCCACAAAAACCCCAAGAAAAAATTTGAGAAAAAAAAATCATCATAATGAGACTTTTGTTCTCTGAAAGGACAGATTTATTAAGAAAATGAAAGTGCCAGCCCACAGACATGGGGTGAAAGTTTGCAAAATATATTTCTGATAAAGGATTTGTACCCAGAATTATGTAAATATCTAAAAAGAACTAAATAACGAGACAAAAAAACCATGATTTTTTAAAAACAGGTAAATGGTTTGGGCAATAACAAAAACAATATGCAAATAGCCAATAAGTATATGAAAAGATGCCCGACACCAACAGTCACTTTAAGGAAATACAAATGAAAACGACAGGGAGTTAACACTACACATTCACTGGAACTGTCGCTACAATTAAAAGCACGGTCAAGGGGCGCTTGGGTAGCTTAGTCGGTTAAGTGTCCGACTTCGGCTCAGGTCATGATCTCACAGTTCATGGGTTCGAGCCCCATGTCACGCTCTGTGCTGACAGCTCAGAACCTAGAGCCTGTCTTCAGATTTTGTGTCTCCCTCTCTCTCAGACCTTCCCCTGCTCGTGCTGTCTCTCTCTCTCTCTCTCAAAAATAAATAAAATAATAAAAAAAAATTTAAAAAGCACTGTCAATATCCTGTACTGACAAGGACGCAGAACAACTAGAATTCTCTAGACTACCAACAGGAATCCAAGATGGTGTGACTACTTAGCAAAACAGACGGGCAGCTTACTCATGAAATCAAGCATACCCTTCTCATAATGACTCCGCGATCTCTCTGTTCTTACCTGAGTGAAATAAACACATATGGCCAAACATTTGTACTAAATGTATGTAACAGCTTTATTCACAATAGCCAAAAACTGGAAACAATTCAATTAGTAAACAGAATAAACAAAGGGCAGTGCAGTGATGCAGTGAAAGACTACACAGCAACGAAAAGGAATAAACTACATGATTCACACACGATCCAAATTCAGGTATGATCTACATAAACCAGGTACAACAGCTATATAGTGTCATGCATATGTCCTGTATAGGAAATTCCAGAAAAGACAATAATGGACATAAACCACATCTGTTGTCACCAGAGCCCGGGAAACGTGGCACAATATCAACTACAAAAGAATGGGTACAAATGTTTTGCAGCGATGAAAACATTCTGTTTCTTGATTGTGCTAGTGGGGCATGAGTAAATCACATTCATCAAAATTCACCAAACTGTACACTTTAAATTGGGGAATTATACTGTATGCAAACTACGTATCAATATAGCCAACTAAAAAATAAAGGAATCAGACATATATTGAAGACATACATTGGTGGAAACATCAGGTAGCTTACTTATCCAAGAAAGAATGGCACTTTGTTTGATTTGAGTATGTAAAAATGCCAGTGCTAAAAAATAATAATAAACAAATAAATAAACCAAAGGGGTATCAGTATCAGTGAAAAAGTCTCTCTCTCACTCAACCCTACAATTTCTATGCCTTCCTTTTTTTTTAACTTCATTTATACTCACAAGGAAACTATATTACAATATGAGGATCTGCTTACTAATTTGGGTATCTATATGTGTTTTTTTTTTAAAGAGAGCAGGTGTGTACCTGAGTAGGGGGGGGGGGGCGAGAGAGAGAGAAAGAGATAAAGAGTGAGAGTGAGATTAAGAGAGAGAGAGAGAGAGAGAGAGAGAGAGAGAGAGAGAGAGAGAGAGAGAGAGAGAATCCCAAGCAGGCTCCACACTCAGCACAGAGCCCGACACAGGGCTCAATCCATGACCCTAGGATCACGACCTGAGCCAAAATCAAGAGTCAGATGCTCCATGAAGCCCCTAGGTATATATATTTTAAAGGACGCTTTATTAAAATAGAAGACTCTTTTACTGATAATAATACACAGGCCATTCTTTTCCAGAGGAAGACCTTCCCCAAAGCCTTATGCTCGGGAGACTCGACCCTATAAATCAGATTATCTGTGGTCTGTGAGAACCACAGTATCCCCCATCTAACAACCTGCCAATCCTTGTTCGAAACTTTATCTGCTGCCAAATACAATACAAACCATTATTTATCAATATGGCCATCTGGACACATTACAAGCCCCATTAAAATATCCTTAAAGAGTAGCTACGAAATCAAAGCAATTATTCCTGTATCCCAAGAGCTTACAACACACGTGGGAAGACAAGGCATACACACAGACACTTCTAGTAAGAATCAAGATACTGTATACGTCAAAGTAGAATGATGAGTGGTAAAGACGGTAGGATGGCTATGGTTGAAAAGAAAGCAAAGTGGACAGAATGAGTAGGAGAGACCTGACCGGCTGAACAAAGGGTTTGGAAAAAATGCATGAACCTGAGACTGACAGAGATAGGGCTATGTGAACAACACTTTCAGGGCAGAAAGCAGAGATTCCTTACCTGAACTGGAAGATTAGAGAGAAGTACAAGGTAAGGCTGGAAAGATAGGATTCAATCATCCAAGAACATCTATTATAGGCTAGACATAGTTCAGAAATGGAGCTCTTTGGAAAAAATTCTAGATTTAGGAATTTGGTCTTTCTATGCTGTAATAGTAAAGTAATGGCAATTTCACATTCATTATCTCCACCAATCATCACAACAAATGACTTTACAGAATGGAGAAGCAAAAGCCTAGGAAGGTACATTCGTATAGCTGAGGTGACACAGCCGGAGACCAGGGAAGAGCCCGCTCCTCCTCTTCCTTCTCTATCCTCCAGATCACTCAGCCTCTCTAACCAAGAAATCAATGTATCTTTTGGCTTTTTAAGTGTATTGTGAGGGGCGCCTGGGCTGGCTTAGGTGGGATCATGGGACTCTTAATCTCAGGGTTGTAAGTTCAAACCTCATACTGGGCGAGGAGCCCACTTTTAAAAATTTAAACAGTAGGGGCGTCTGGGTCACTCAGTTGGTTAAGTGTCTGACTCTTGGTTTCGGCTCAGGTCATGTCGTCACAGTGCGTGAGTTTGAGCCCCGTGTTGGGCTCCACGCTGCTGGTGGGGAGCCTGCTTGGGACTGTCTCTCTCTTTCTCTCTACCCCTCCCCACCCTCTCACTCAAAATAAAATTTAAAAATACTTTTTTAAATAAAATAAATAGGGGTGCCTGGGTGGCTCAGAGGGTTCAGTGTCCAACTATCGATTTCAGCTAAGGTTATAATCCCAGGGTTGTGGGATCGAGCCCCGCATCAGGCTCTGAGCTAAGTATGGAGCCTGCCTGGGATTCTCTCTCTCCCCTCCTCCCTCTGTTCTTCTCCCCTAGTGGCACTCCTCTCTTTCTCTAAGATAAAAAGATTTTGAAGGAAGGAAGGAACGAACGAAGAGAGGGAGGGAAGGTGGGTGATGTGATAAAAGCAATGTTTCAGTCAAATACAAATGCTCCTGCTATATAGGTTGAATCAGAAGGCAAAGAACAAGGAAACAAGGAGATGAACTAGTACTCTAATAATCCACAGACGGTAGGAACAATAAGAATGAAAGTTATCATTCATGGGCTATCTCAAAATATTCAACTTGTTTGAAAATGTCAAGAGACTCAAAGAAAACAAGGAGACCTGGAGAGCCACTAATAAAATTGAAATGCCAATAAATGGATCCATTTTGTAGAGGAAATTAATTATTGTTGTCAAATGATGCCCAAGCACCAAGACATTAGGTCAAACATTACATGAGTCTCAACCCCTTCCATCAAAATAACCCGGGGTTTACCACCACTGGATATTTTATTTACAGGTATTTGTAACTGCCTGTGCTTAAAAAATCTAGACCTTCCACCAACCCTCAGAGGTATCCATATTTATGAAGCCCAGTAAGAGTTTATGCCCACTTTCTAGAAACTTTAAAAATAGTTGGTACACCTAAATGTAAAGAATGACTATTATCTGTTTAATTAAATCTATCATTGAGTTAAACCTATCTTTCTTTCAGGGGATCAGGGTTCTCTGACAATCACAAGTAAAATCTGTAAAAAGATGAAATCTAGCTTACCTCTTAGAAGGGAATGGTTTCTCAGGGCAGGGTTACATTTTTAACTTCTCCCGAGATTCTCAAGAATTCCATTCATCTATGATATTAGTTCATGGACAAGAACACTGGATGACTAGCTCTTTAATAGCTATGAATCAAGACCCCACACATGAAGTCGTCTACACGGGGATAACAAAGAGGATTGAGGCCCAGGAAGGGAGAGCTGAGCCCAGGGAAAATCACATTCAGCCCGGAGCAAAAAGAACAGAGGTCAGTGCTGCTGTTTGCAATGAGTGGCCAGTAGAGGCTGCCCATGTACAAGGGCTTGGGCTCCCCCTCCACCCCACAGACGCAGGAGGAGGTGTCGCCAAAACATAAAGCATTTCCCTGGTAGGACATGAAGACCGGTGTTGGGAGCTCATCACAGAGCATTATTCAACAGCAATCACCAAGAGTCTTTTCAACCATAGCTTCTGGGCATGGGTCACGGGAACAAAGGAAACGCAGAGTATCCTGAGCACTTTTGAAAGCTGATCACACTTAGCCACTCTCTGACCAAAGGAGACCATCAAGCCTGACAGGGATGAATACCTTTCCAGAGAGGATGCCTCAGACATGTGAAAATGGGGAGATTTTCATTTAGGATCCCTCAATGTATAGTCTTTAAGCCCCCGTCTGAATAGATGTGTTCATTGGCTGCTTCAACAAAGGTGAATCGGTTACAGCTGGAGGAGATGTTCAGTTACAGGGTACGAAGGCAGAACTGGATCTATTATTTGGAAGTATCAATCGCAAATGACAAACATGAATGTGCTTCAAAGGAACTTCCTCCTCTTCGGCAGTCAGGTGGAATTCTGTCCGTCTGTGTCCCTCCCCCAACGCCGAGAACATGAACACTCAAATACACCAAGCGGCAATCGCGTTTTAAAATTCATTTTGTGAATCTGCTCTGCCATTTTCAGAATTATGTATCTGGCCCTTTTCGAGCTCCAAACACTGCTATTTCTTGTAGAGAGGAACTTCGCTGTCAATCACGGCTCGCGTTCGCCTCGCAAATATGCGCTGCGGCTTTCACCTGTCAGTCCTATTACATGTAATGTAGGCAGCTTAGCACTAAATCAATTTAAGGAACTGCAGAAGTTAAATACATACATTATTATTATGATGACAGAAAAGGCAATGAATGTCTTGCAGCTCCATTTGCTTTCTTTGTTAAGGAAGAAAAAGCTAATTATCTGTAGCTGTCAACCATGGAGACCCAGACCTATTTAAATCAACATTAGCCTTGGACAACTGAAAACAGTTCTCAGATTTTTGCCCGATTGTTTTCTTTTTTGCACAAAAACAACCCATAATTTCATTACAAAATATTAAACATTCCAAAGGACAATGTAAAAACAAATTGAAAAACTGTAAAACTACACGTCTGTATCCATTTTCAAAACCAATGTAATATTTCAAAAAACTGCCAGTTTTCCATAATAACCCTTCTCTAATAAGTATAGCTGAAATTTAGACAGATGTAAAGTCTCGCCACACAAATTCATATTAATAGCTATGATACTAAGAAATTCAACTGAAAGCCCACAGACTTACTGGTTACAATGAAATTATGTCACCAGTAATCAAGGAAGAAGTCCATTTAATTAACAAAAGAGAGAAAGAGAAACAGTCCAAAGTTGAAATGCTGATTAAGTCAGGTGTTTGACTCTTGATGTCGACTGAGGACTGAGGTCATAATCTCACAGTGAGATCGAGCCCTGCGTCGGTCTCCATACTGACAATACAGAGCCTCCTTGGGATTCTTTATCTCTCTTTCTCTCTCTGTTTCTTCCCTACGCTTGTGCTTCTTATGGCGCACACACACCCTCTCAAAATAAGTAAATAAATAAAACCTTAAAAAATAAAAAGAAATGCTGACAAGTGACAGAAAATTCACCCTGGCTCGTTGGCTTCTGGTTTGTAGGTTATTCCCTCTAGTTACCAAGTTTACTTTCTCCAGTCCTGTCCCATCAGAATCTACAAAGAATAACTAATTGGTTTTGAATTTTCTCTTTTCAGATTTAAGGATCAAGCTGTATATTTCTAGAATATCAAATAAGAATTAAAAGAATATTCTTAATAAGTCGAAGACAAACACACATATTATCATCAGTATATAAACTATGGCATCTCTTAACAATGAGCTCCTAAAAGTACCCCAAGACCATTATTTGTGATTAGGAATGCAAATATCCCCTGCATTTGCTCTCGCTGAGTTTTCCAGTAAGAAAACATTATTTTCTGCTATTTTCTTTAGAAGAGTCCTTCTCACAGAAATATACTTAATAGTATTTTACAATTTCACATTTTAAAAACTGGCTATTTAGCTTTCTGATGCATTTTTAAACACATGTAACCCCAACTATATGCAAAACTAATACAGATAAATTGCAACTCAATAATCTAAGACAAAAATTTGACAAATGGCCTAACACAATTACAGTTTTAAAAATTATAGCACCATACGTAAGTGCCTAAACCAGCCTTAAACAGAAGGCTATTTCTAACTACAGCTGACTCACAACTCCAAGATTCTGATTTGCCACAACCCCTCCATGAAATCTCAAGGAATCACTATTGAAGACAGGGAGACAAGGTCAAGAACCATATAAAAAGCAAACTCATTTCAAACCCCAAGAATCACAGATGAAGATGGGTAAGGGATACAGACAAGGCCTACTGTGTAGGTAAAGAAGCTAAGTAGGTACACCGTACCAAACACTAAGTACAGTTCCCACTGTCCCCAAACTAGCAAGTGACAGAATCAAGATCCCATCCCAACTTTTGACAACAAAGACTGGGTTCTTTTTACAACACAATACTACCTCCAAGAATTCTGCTCTGGCTTTACATTTTTAGAAATCTGTGTCTATCAAGATTGAGAGGAGGCTGACATCCTTTACAATTAATGATGCTGGTGACAGTGTCATTCTCTATGCACACAAACATGGCAGAAATGACAAAAATATGATTAGAGGGTGGTCCTTTGTCTCAAAATAAGGAGGGTAAGATAGATGACCTTCACGGGTCCTTTGAGGGCTAACATGCTAATATTCTTTGGGTCATTTATCTTGCTAAGATATTTGGGACTAGGTAAGAAGCCTCTGGCTATTTCTTTTCTAATTTTCTAAAATCTGTTCAACATAGCAGTATAATTGCTACTTAATCACTGCTTTCTAAAAACTTAAAAACAGTATCCATGCTAACATAATTCTCACAACTTGGTGAGAGGGATTATTATCTTACAGAGGTTAGAGATCTGAGGCTCAAAATGATTGTGGTGACTTGGCCCAAATCACCAAACTGTAAATAACAGAGCAATTCCAAATGCAGGTCTGTCCTCCTCACACCCCAGGACAGTTGCCACCATGTGCCAGAGGCCACCGTAACAGCATTCATGTGGATGTCACCGTCACCGTGTCACGGGCCCCCTCGTTGGTTCTCAGATCAACCCTGTAATGAAATCAGGCAGGCAATACCATTCTGGCCCCATTTTCCAAATGAGAAAATGGAGACTCAGAGAATTCAAATCACTTGCTCAAGGATCCTTACAAGGTATGGCAAAGCCAAGTCTGAAACACAGACCTCCTGACTCCAGAGTCCACTGTTTCTTTTGTTATTCTATTTCATTGTCAATTACGAGTTGGCTCTTTGAAACATATCTCTGAGACATTTTGATGCCTACCCTGTGTAACCTGGTCTCTCTAATCCTGAACTTCACCTGGCATGACTGAGCTCATGAAGGCCTTGTTTGTGTGTGATACGGTGACTTCTGTTTCCAATATAGATTTTATTTTCGAATCATATTTGTCTAAGACTGTCAAAAAGAACCCCACCCGGATTTTGAATGATCAAGAATGAGATTTCTAATCAGGAGCGAGATTCTACTTGAAAACCAACAGAAAAAAGAGGCCTAATTTGGAAGCTTGTTTAATTATAAATCACCCTTCTCTTCATGTATATCCACGTAACAGGACAAATACTGGTGCTGCCTCTTTGCCTTTAATGCTTCAGACTCTTTCTACCCGAGCGCACTGCCATTACTGAAGGCCAGAATGATCTCATTTAGCAAAGCAGCGTCTTGCCCTTTCATTAGGCCGTAATCTAAATTACCCTATAAAGACATAAGGCTCTGTGCTTGTGACTGGCTCATGATAAAGGGCACTGGCTGGCCATGTGGCCTGATGAAGTCTTGGGACACAGAGGGTCTTTTTTGGACTTTATCAGTCTTAGAGCAAGCAATTTATTTTGAGCCAGAAAAATAAAATATAATCTTGGGCCATCTGGTTCTGTAACACTCTTTATTTGTTTAGAAAGGTCACTGTTGTCAAGTTATTGAATGTTATCTCTGGAATTGACAGGAAGAGAGAAGGTTTTGAAAGCAGGCCAGGAATATTAAAGCACCGGATATTAAGGTGTAAAGCCGTATTTAGAAGCCTGGGCTTTAGTGTTAAAGAGACTACAGTTCAAATCCCAGTTCTACCACCCACCAGTCAAATGACCTTGGGCAAGTCACCAGCTTTCTTAAGCCAGTCTTCCTATCCATAAAATCTAGACAGTAACACTCCAGAGGGGTGTCGGGTAATGGTAAAACGATGCAACACACATATGACTAGCCTGTTGTTACCATTCAAAACTTACTCAAGGATTATTATCTTCTGCGTGATGTTTTGTTCTCATTTTTCTCTAAGCTTTACATGAAGCTACAGATTTCATTACTTTTATAAATGCTTCTTGAGACAGCAAAGTGGAATTTAAATAGACACTCACAATTTACGCTATGCCTATCAACTACGTGGATTTAGAGCCTAATCCTAACAAAAACCTCGCTCTGCCTGAAGCACGCATTTTAGCAGTATTCAGAACTTCCTAAAATCACATTTATAGCAGCTATTACTTTCTTGGTGGAATGACTGGGAGACTGTGTCAGCGAACAATGGATGCTAACCGGTATCAAACCCACATCCTCAGCGGGGCTGGCAGCACTGTAACCGGACAGCTGTTACAGTGTCCTGACGCTGTTACGCAATAGTTATTTTCTTTGCATTAGGCAGCCTTCTATTAATGTTTCATAGGCGTACTACGACCCAACTGCTACAGGAACAAGATGATCTAGAGTTGATCTAGACAGACCAGTGAGGCCGTGCCCCAGTGTGAGCAGAGATTAGCAATGTGGTTAAAAATACACAAATAATTAAAACATATATCTAATAAAGGAGTTCAATCAAAATTCCATCCAGAATGTTGCCAAAGACCAATGTTTCCAATGCAGCAGGCCAGACTCCAGATCAACTCAGGTAACCCCTTACTAACCGTCTCAACAGGGGGCAAACGTTTCCCTTGCACGCTGGCGCAAATGGCCATCCTGACGTGTTGCACTGAATTATCCCCACATGTGACTGATTTCCCCAAAACCAAAGCAGGCGCTCTAAGCTGGAGCAAGGCTAGTCTCAGGCTAGGGAAGAACAAATCCATCTGTTTTCTACCCCGATATTAGCTGCTACACAGTTTCCTATTTGGTGTCCAGAGCAAGAGGCGGCACACGTCTTCCCCACGAACCGCTGAGTGCGTTCTCTGTTCTCCGTAACACTGACCTAAGACATGTGGGAGTTATTAAAAACAAACCTCAAGCTGCAAGATCTAGCAAAGACGACTGCTCACAAGCCAACAAAAGTCTAAAGCATGCACACCGAGCCAAGGGCTGTAAAGATAAATGGACCAGAGAAACCTATATGCCTCGATAGAAAAATATTTAGGAGTTCTCTTGCCCAACCTTCATGTGACCAACTGAGCTGTATGACACCACACGCTCCACTTTGTCCCCAGCCACACGGAAAGATGGCCGTAGCATGCTGAAAACTCCCAGCCTGCAGACTAGACTCTGGAGCGGCCCTCACAGTTTTGCTACCAAGAGCTGAGTTGTATGTACCCCCAACACCAGAAGTATTTGTGCCAAAACCTCATCCGGGGAGTTTTATTGTTACTGTAATTAGCTAATGTAATTAAGTATTAGATAAGCTGTGAAATCAAAAGTCAACAGTGTTCTGTCTTTACAAACGAAATCAGGAGTTTAGGAAAGACTTCAAGGTAAAGTCACTAACGACACCCTTTGCTATTGAAATAGGTAAAAGTAAAAAATATAAAAATAGGGAAAATCTAAATTACTGAATGGTGGTTCTCAAACTTTAGTGTGGAGGCCTTGTGAAAACAGACTGCTGAGCCTCACTCCCTTGTTTTCTGAACCAGGAGGTATGGGGTGATACCAAAGAATCTGTACACTAACAAAGTCACGTGTGGAACTTGGGGCACCTGGGTGGCTCAGTCAGTTAAGCATCCAACTTCAGCTCAGATCATGACCTCACGGTTTGTGAGTTCAAGCCCCACATCTGGCTCTGTGTCAGAGTGAACTGACAGTTCAGAGTTTAGAGCCTGCTTCAGATTCTGTGTCTCCCTCTCTCTCTCTCTGCCCTTCCCCTGTCCATGCTCTGTCTCTGTCTCTCTCAAATATAAACATTGAAAAAATTTTTTTAATTCCCATACAATCAGATGCTGCTAGGCTGGGTCCTACACTCTGAGAAGCACTGCTTTTCAATCCTCTAAATTTTAAAATTTACAATAAAGAAACAAAGTGTAAACTGGAAATGCTTTGTTATGAATGTAGTTTAACGGGAGACTTGCTCCCAACAGCACACCTACACTAGAGGAAAAGGCCGGAGTCCTAATCATAAGGCCGTCTGTTTATGTGATTTACGTGAGAAGAGAGTGTTAGTGGGTTGTAGGCATCATTTTTGTGGCCTACTGTTCTAAATGACCTTTCCAATTAATGGACGAACTCATCAGAAGACGCCCCTCAGACATGGGCCCCGGAGGCAGCCCTGGAGTGTGACAGTCCATGCCCTGCACGGGAAGAGGGAAGTTTTCCCTTGGTAGACGCCTTAGTGGGGACTTCCTAAAAACACAGGCTCACAGCACCGATGAGTCCTCTATGGAAATTACCAGAAGGAAACCTTACTGAGGATGGACTTGTGAAGTAGGCCCTCCCACTCCTCTTCAACTGCAAATCCACAGCAAGGAGAGACTGGGCCTCCCAGGCTGCTTCCTTGCTATTGGAGCAGGAGGAAGGCTGCTTCTGCCCTGGCAACAGTCCAGCCAATGAGAGACAGTCACGCCCCAGCCACTGGGAAGCCACTATACTTGGGACTCCAGTTCACTGCAGTGGACGTTTTGATCCTCAGAGCCCTCCCAACTCCCCCTTGCCTCTATTACAATCCGTATCTCCAGTTTGTTCCCCAGACTTGCCAATGGTTTTATGACAGCTGGTAGCTCCCAGAATGCAATTCTCTGCTCTTCCCAAACAAACTCATTTTTTGCTGGTAAATAATTGGCAGTTTTGTTTTCAAGGTTAACAACTTTAAAGTAAAAGGTTAAGTATCGCTATCCAATTTACACATGAGATTTCTGACTCAGGTTAAGAAATAGCTCTAGAAGTGTAAGTCAGCCTTGTGGCAGCATGAAGACTTGAATACAGACCTGCTCCAAATTCAATGTATTTCCCCCCAATTTTACAATATTGCAGTTTAATCTCTGCAAGACTCAAAGGCAGGTTAGAAACAACACTGGAGTCCCAATCAATCTAAACATCTATAAAACATGAAATGTTCAGATTTACACAGCTGTGTGGACTAGATGGGTTATAAGCACTACATCTGTGGCCTTGAACAAACCCCATCTATAATCTGTACTTACTATTAAATATCTAGACAGGACTGTCAAATAGAGGGCACCGCCAGCAGGTGGTCTACCGGCACTGAGGCCAGGTTTTTGGCACTACAACCCCCCTTAGGCGAGAAATCGGTGGAGAATGAATGAATGAATGGATGGCAGAAAGATTCACAACCAGATCAGCAGGCCAAGTGAAACAGAGACAACCCTTGTTCAGCCACAGTCAAAGCAGCACATTAAGTACCCACTGAAATAACACATCTACAGATGTGACATTTATGGACCTCTTGGAAACAAGAGTTTGGACTTCTTTCCAAACAAGAGTTTGACGATGCCTTTAAAGTGAGTTATTCATTTTAGAAACTAGAGGAAAACACACACCAAAAGAAGGCAGCTAAATTCTGTCTTATAAGGTGGCAATGTGTTCATGTAGTGTATCACATAATTCCAGAGGTGAAGAGGACTAGCAGTAAATCAGGAACCTAGGAATGATTAGAATGGCCACTGTTTAAAAAAAAACAAAAAAAAAGAAAGGAAGGAAGAAAAGAGAAAAAATACACCAACAGAAAATAACGAGTGTTGGCAAGGATGTGGAGAAATTGAAAGGCTTGTGTGCTATTTGTAGGAATGTAAAATGGTGCAGTCGTTATAAAAAAAAAAAAAGCATAGAGGTTCCTCAAAAACTTAAAAACTTAGCATACTTATCATCAAGCAATTCCACTTCCAGATATAGATCCAAAAAAGTTGAAAACGGATCTCAATACTTGAACATCCATGTTAACTGTGGCATTAGCCACAATAGCCAAAAGGTAGAAGCAACCTAAATCCCTGTCAATGGATGAGTGGATAAAGAAAATGTGGTATACACACACAACGAAACATGATACCGCCTCAAAGCTGAAGGATATCCTGTCACATGCTACCACACGGGTAAACCCTGAGGACATTATGTTACATGTGACAAGACAAAAACGCAGACACTGCATGATTCCACTTATATGAGATACCTAAAGTTGTCAAACTCAAAGAAACAGAAAGGAGATTGGCAGGTATCAGAGGTTGAGGGGTAGAATTAAAGGGGAGTCATTTTCAATGGGTACAGAAAAATTCTAGAGATCGGTTGTACAAAAATGTGCAGAGAGTTAACACTTAAAAACAGTTAATAGGAGTTTTAAAAAATTTTGGAATAAAATATCTGGAATGCTCCAGGAAGGTGATAGATAAAAAAATAATTAGAAATGTTCAGTAGAACTTGCTTAAGAAAACAAGAGTCTCACAAGATTAGATTCAGTTTTAATCACTGTCATCTCTTAAAAACACTAATTTCCATAACACTCCAGAAATCTAGGACTTCAGTGTGCTATTTATAATGGAAAGAAGGTATGCCACGTCGGAATTTCTCGGAGGTCGTTAAAAATATTGCTCATTCTCACCCAGAGAGATGTTCCCAGTTGAGTGAGCCATCATTACAGATGCAACTGTACTATACTCTTCAACTGTGCTGGGACTGAAAACAGATTGAGAATTTCATTTTTAAATGATTGTTTAAATCAACAGTAAGAAAATTCAATTTCATCACTTTTCCCAGAATAAGGAAATTACATGTATTGTTTGATATAATTAAACTGTCTTCATACCATAGAGCTCAGCATCGGTTTTATTTTCTGAAGGCATATGTAATACATTATACTTGTGGCAGCTCTACACAGCAGTGAACAGTCCTTGTGAGGAGATTGCTCTCCACGAAGCTGAGCACCCATGGAGAAGTGAATCAACAACGTACGGAAAATGCTAATAGAAATACCTCTGAAGGCTTCTGAAATATTCTGCCCAGAACATTTCTCCATCCAATAGCATATACGTTTGTGTATGTTTATCTCCAGATGCATTTTCCCCAAGATCTCCTCTGCTCTCCAGAGCTCTTTGCTCATCTTTTCTTTTCCGCATTTAGAGGAAGGAAAAGAACTGAATTTTCCATACTCAGGCTTTCCGTAACAAAATAAAGGCTCTCTCTCATTTCCATATACTCCATTTCATCTCCAGGGAAACAAAACTACAAATTCAGAACCAAGGGTTAATGAAATGATTTCACACTGAGTTCACTTTGGTGTATTTTCCTTATGCCATATTTTAAATAACTATTGACAAGCACCTGATAGTATTATAAAAGTAAGCCCCGTAACAGGATCCATGAACCAATATGCTCTATTGGTAACATTTCCTTAAAGGCTACATGAATACGTTATTTGACCTGGAAGCTAACAATTATAATCTCTTTTCTTCAAAGGTATACTGGAGGTCCATTAAGTCTATTTCCCAACTCCTGCCTTCTTTTGCCTTGAACATTTCTAGTATGCCTTTTGCATTCCCTCAGTCTGTCTTTCACTGTCCTTTTTGAGTTATTTTCTTAGTGGTTGCCTTGGAAATTACAAGGAGTACTTTAACTTAAAACATTCTAGTCTGGATTAATATTAACTCCAATAACAATCAAAAACTTTCCTTAGACATACTTCCATCTTCTTCCATTCCCTTTTAGTATTATTATTAAGCAAATTACACCTTTATATGTTATAAGCTCATCAATACAGGCTTTTTTATTATTTATACAGTTGCCTTTTAAAACAGGAGAAAAACATGAAGAAAAAAGGCATTTGTGTATACTTTTCTACATACGTCTCTCATAACTATTCAGTTACTTTTATCATTGCTCTTTTTTCTTCATGGGGGGGGGGCGGTTCTTCATGTCTGGTCCTTCCTAGTTTACTGCTTGTTCTTTCATTCCAACCTGAAGGACCCGCCATGATTATTTCTTGTAGGGCAAGTCTGCTAGCAACAACTTCTCCAGTTTTCTGTTTGATTTAGTTTGTTGTTACTTTGTGGTTGTTGGGGGTGGCTGGTTTGGTTTGGTAAATGTCTTTTTTTTTTTCATGTTTATTTATTTTGGTGAGGGGAGGGGAAGAGAGAGAGGGAGGGAGAGAGAAAATTGTAAGCAGGCTCCATGAGGTCAGTACAGAGCCCAATAGGGGACTTGAACCCAAAATCCTTGAGATTACTACCTGAGCTGAAATCAATAGTTGAACCTCAACCGACTGAGCCACCCAGGCTCCCCCAGTTTGGTAAATGTCTTAATTTCTCTTGAATCTTTGAAGGAGACTTTATCTAGATACAGAATTCCTGAGAGTCTATTTTTCTTTCAACACTTTGAAAATGTCTTCCAACCTCCATGGTTTCTGATAGAAGGTCAGCTATTAATCTTACTGAGGATCCCTTTTATGACAAGGTAGTTTTCTCTTCCTGCTCTCAAGATTTCTCTTTCACTTTTGTAAGTTTGAACTAGGACATGTCTAAGTGCAGATCCCTTTGGGTTTGGAGCACACAGAGTTTCTTTAATGTGCAGATTAATATTTTTCAGCAAGTTTGCGAAGTTTTCTGCCATTATTTCTTTAAATATTCTTTCTGCCTCTTTTGTTCTTCTCCTTCGGGGCCTCTCATTTTGCTTATGCTGGGACCCTTGAAGGTGACCCACAGGACTCTTGAAGCTCTGTTCATTTTTATTGTCATGCTGCTCCTCAACCTGGATCCTCCCGATTGAGCTACCTTTGAGTTGACTAATTCTTTCTTCTGCCGACTCATATCTGCCGTTGAGCAAATCTAGTGAATTTTTCATGTATCATACTTTTAATCTCCAGAATTTCTGTATGGATCTTTTTAATTTCTAGCTTTACTGATATTCCCTTTGATAAGATATCATTCTCATACTTTAATTCTTCAGACGTGGTTTCATTTAGTTGTTTGAACATATTTATAATAGCTCAAAGTCTGTGTCTATGAGTCCCTATCTGGGCTCCCACAGAGACATTTTTCTGTTGGCTGGATTTTTGCATTTTGGACTTTCCCCCCCCACCCCTCCCCACCCCCATATGTATGGTACACTTTCCCATTTCTTCCATGTCTCATAATTATTTTATTAAACACTGATCATTTTAGATAATATATTTTAACAACTGTGGTATCAGAATCCTCCACACTGCCCCAAGATTTTTTATTACTGGTTTTGTTGTTGCTGTTGTTTGCTGCTCATTTGGCACTTTAATTAACTAATTCTGTAGATTCTATATTCCCTGTAGTGTGTGGCCACTGAGTTTGCCGCTAGCTTTTTTTTTAAGTTCTTGTTTTTATTTTTAAGCCTGGCTTCCAAAGAGTCACACCTGTGCCCCTGTAACTTAGTGGCCAGCCACTGGGTGGTCAGATTTCCTTAAATGCCTTGCCTGGGTGCTTCGCCCTTCGCCAAAGGCATCTTTGTGACCGGTCACACCCTCAGACCTGAGGCAGCATGTAACACAGGCCTAGCTTCCACTTCCTGCTCAGGCAGAGCCTCAAGGTCAGAGGGGATCCCCTGCTCTCCTAGGCCTTTCAGAGACACACGCACAGCCTTGCACATGGTGCGGACTTTTAGATGTCCAGGAATATGATGGGAGTTTTTCAGAGTTCCCTATAGTTGGCAAATTCTGCCGATTTCCTTCTGAATTCCTGGCCAGGCTCTGGTTTGCCTCGACTGAAATAAAAGCCTTAAGCGGTAGACATAGTGCCAATGCTCGCTGGAGCTGCGCCAAAGCCCTGGGGGCTTTTCCTTCCCCCCAGCTGAGCAGAGCTGAGTCGAATCAAATAGCCAACCGCTCTCTGGGAATAGACTTTTCCCAGGGAGCCGCCCGTTTGGACAAAATATGAACTGTGCTCTGGGGAAGGTGCTTTTCATGGGTCTCCAGGAGTGGCCAGAGCTCTCCGTCGTGCGCAAAAATACCAGCTTTTGCTACGCTGCCAAGCTGGGGAAGGAGGAAAGACGGTAGAAACCACGAGTCCACATGTCACGGGCCCCACTGTCCTCAAAGGTTTCGGCAGTTTTCCCTCGGCCAAAGGCGTGCGGTGCTCTCGCTGGCTCTGGGTGACTGCCGGAACCCTGACGCAGCGCGGTAGCTGCGCTGTCTGTGTCTTCGCTGCTGCAGACGGAGAGCAAGTGCGCTGAGGCCCTCACTCTGAGCAATGTGGAAGCCAGTCAACTCTGGGAGATGTTAAACCTATTTCCACGTAGTTTTTAAGACACAAAAGCATTTTAATCAAAAGAAATCGTTTAAAAAATTGTATGTTTTTAGGTCACCAATTCTTCAGTGGAAACTTAAGGAAAAAAAAAATCTGTATTGCAAGAAATAGAAGAGACGGATCTGTGAGAGGGATTAAACTGCATGAACAGTACTTCACTGTATTGTATCTCTCCTGTTTAGAAATACGTGCGAGGATCAAAAATAAAGGCAGTCCCTGGGCTTGTCCCCTCTCCGCCCCAAACAGACCCCCAGGTCCTTTTTGGAGAACAAGAACAAGTTCAAGTGAGGAAGAGAAAGGCTGCTCCGTCCGGTCTTACTGGGCTGGCCTCAGCCGATTCCAATACAATTCCGACAGGGATCACGAGAGCCTCCGAGGACGGGAGTAGGAAAGGCGGCAGAGGAGTCAGAGATCTGGACGTAGCCAACGACCGGACCTCCTGAGCTTTCTGTGGAGAAGCTCCGCACAGAGAAATCACGCTTACCTCACAACCACCCGCGCGTCAGCCAGACCCGCGGAGTCAGGATACAGTAAGATGAGCTGCTCGGAAGGAAGAGTGGTTCATTGCCATTATCTCCCTTGAACAGGGCCTGATACTGGCAAGCCAGGGAAAGTCCAAAAGCATCAACAAACGGAAACAGCCTTTAGCAAAATCTTTTCTTCTCAAAACCATTCTTTTCCTATTTTTCGTTTTTCTTTAAGATTTTATTTTTAAGTCACCTCCGCACTCAGCGTGGGGCTCAAACTTGCAACCCCAAGAGCAAGAGTCATATATGCCCCACCAACTGAGCCAGCGAGGTGTCCCTTCTTTTGTCTTTATCACTGTTTAACAAACCACCCCAAACCCTACTGCTGGAACAAACAAACACACAAACAAGAAACACCAAAAAAAAAAAAACCCACAAAAAAACACAAAAAACATTTTGCTTGCTGGTATTCTGCAGTCTGGGCTGGGCTCAGCTAGGCAGTTCTTCTGCTCGTCGTGCTGGTGATCACGTGCATGACTGCCTTCCATGGGCAGGTGGGAACAGGGCTCAGCTAGAATGCCAGCACGACTAGACTGGTCTCTCCACGTCATCTCAGGGCCTCTCTCTCCCCACGTGGCCTCCTTTCCACACAGCCTCTATAGCAAAGTAACCAGGAACCTCCCATGATGGTTCAGGCATCCCCCAAAAAAACCAAAAGCAAAAGCCACCTGGCCTTCTTAAGGCTTATGTCCAGACCTGGAAAAGCTTTCATCCTGTCACATCCTATTGGTTAAAGTAAGCTACAGGTTCAGTCCAGACTGAAAGAAAAGGGACTTCCCAAGCATGTGAACACCCAGAGGTGTGGCTCACTGTAAGTGCCATCAACGCTACAGACACCAAAACATTAAGGCCAATGTCCAGGTGACCGGTATAGGAGCGACTGCAGAAACTAGAAGACGGCTCAGCTACATGAAGACTGTGCAGTTGTACTCGGATTCCGCGCTCTATTCCTTCCCACGCTGAGGGTCAGTCTGGGTTCACTGAGAATCTTAATTTTGGGTAGGAGGAAAATATAAACCTAATTGATCACTCACAAGCCATACGACCTGGACAACTCAACCATTCTCCCAGAGCCTCAGCTCCTCAACTGTAAAATGAAAAAATTACACGGGCCCTGGCTCTCCTACAGTAAGACTAGAGAGGACAAATAAGACAAGAAATGAGAAGGGACTTTGAAAACTAAAACGTCATATGAAAAGAAGGAAGTATTATTTTTCTGACAGGATCCTAACTACAGTCAACCTAGCTAGGCTCCATCCTATTAATAAAATTATAATAATCATAGTTAATTACTCCATATGCTAAACTACTACCACAGCAATGATATGACATGTCATAATGGGCTAAAATTATGTTATATTGTGTTACTATGAACAACAACACTGGTACTGACTACGGGTTATTGTTCTCTAATTATACGTCGGGCCGCTAGGTGAACTATAACCCTTATAATAACAACAACAAGGTAGATATTATTCCCCCTTTACAAATAAATAAAATCCCATGGTCACCCAACTGGTATGTGGAAAATCTATTAGAAATGTTTAAAGTATAATAGGCACTGCTGTCTAAATTAAAAACAAAGCTAGGGCTATCTGGCTTTCAAGTCAGTCTTTCAACAACCTCCAAGTATCGCCCTCTCACAATCTCTGTTTTTATACACAGCTACTAAAACTGTAATCACAGCAAACATATCTAATCAACATGAAAAATTCATCACCTTCCTCATCTTCAGAATGACTTCCCATCTGAAAAGTAGCTTCATTTTTTTAAATATCTAATCTTGAATGCATGAACTGAGACATTATGAGTAATAATGGCTGTATTATAATGTGGGAGTACCAAATGGGGGAAAAAGTGACATTTTACATACCAAAATGTCTCAAAAACAAACCCCACCAAACTAGCAAATATTTGTATATGGCAAAATATGTACAGCATGAATGACCAATAAAAATCCATACCATTATCATTGTGAAAAGACCTTGAAATTGAAAAGAGGAAGAAAAGACAATGTCCAACAGGAAAATGGGCTAACAATACAAATAACTAGCAAATATACTTAAAGTTTTTCATTAGTAATCAAAGGAATGCAAATCCAAGGGAGACATTTTTTCAACTACAGGACTGGCAAAAACCCCCAAAAATTACAAAGATTAATCATTGTCAGAGAGCATGCAAAGAAACAAAACATTAAAACACTACTCTAAAAAACAAAACAACAACAAAAACACTATGCTAGAGAGTATAGGAGGCATGGGCTTTCCAGAGAGCAAGCGTAGTTCAAAAAACATTCAAGATACAGCCAGCCTTCTCCCCAGCAATTCTACTCCTAACAACTCATATAAAGGAAGCAACTGGATGTTGCACAAAGATGTATACACAATAACTCATTGTGACACCAAACTATCGGCTACCACCTCAATGTCTACAGAATTGCTTAACTAAATCGATGACATTCATACAATGGCACTAACATGTTATTTACCATGGGAAAAAATGTTGATAGGAGGGTCAAGGTTAAAAAACAAATTGCATGACCCAATTTTTAATTGGAAGTGCACATAACTTTGTGTTAGAAGGGAGAGAGGGCGCGCACATGAGCAGCAGAAGTCCACCCAACAATGCCAGATGCACCTGCTAAGACCCAAACCCTGACAAGACAGAGCAGTAATCTCGTGAGCACGTGTGAGGTCATCTTTGAACAGAATGGTGATTACTTTTTACTTTCCTCTTTGTACCTTTCTGTATTTTCTGAAGGTTTTACATTAAGCATGTATAACTTTTATAGTCACAACACAATAAAAGAATTTCCATTTAAAATAATCTCCACTATCATAAGCTTGAGGCTCTGTTAACTTTCAGCCATTATTACATTTACTGTAAAATACTGATTAAAAAGCAGTTGATGAGGATACTGAAGGAACATTTCCATTTATTCCTCTTTCAAATAACAAATGAAAACTCATAAATCCTTCATGGGATTGTTTCTACTCGCAGATTATTTAGAATTTGTAATTTCTTTTAAAATGTCATTTAAAAGAGAAAAGTGAAGCAGGAATGTTAAATCCTAGAGCACACACCTGGCCTATGTGTGTATTATACGTCTGATAAATAACTTGCATATGTAAAGTCCTGGGCTGATTTGCTTCCCCAGTTCAAAGAAGTACCCCATCACCTAGTATGTTAACTTGGGAGCTTAATAGCTTATCCTCATTATTTACACAGTATAATGAGAGGTCTCAATTAGCCATGGGTAAGATTATCCACAACTAATCTTGCTTCTCAGTTTAGCCCTGGTGCCCAAGTGTAAGCAGTTTAGTTATTTGCTTTGTAGATCTCTGTTGTCTACTTTGCATGAAGCCAGGATTCTAGAAAAAAGAAATGCTTACAATCAATTATTCAACTTGGACAGTAGATGGGCAAGTGGTCAGCCACTATCCTCAGGGCTTAGAGTCCGAGTATCATCCAGATATACCCCTACCCTGTCCTCCAGCAGGGAACTTTGGAAACTGTGGGGGCCATTTTGGTGGTCACACTGATTGGGGAAGGGGAGAGGTTACAGCGCCATTTTGGCCCACAGATGCTAAAACAGGCCGCAGCATAGGGTACCCCGCCAAGAACTGTCTCACTGACAAGGAAGGACAACAGTGTCCCTATTGAGGGAGGAGCCAGGATTTTCTTGTTCAATGTTACATTTCTAGCCTACTACAGGGCAGACATTAAGTAATTATCTGTTGGATACAGCTAAAACAAGCAATTACCAGCACTGAGTGAGATACGAATAATACCAAATAATGAGGAGTGACAATGGGGAAACCAGACCTTTGTAGCTAGGCCCCATTACACTCAGGGAGATTCTATGATGAGACACATCTGTACCCAAAATATGCGGAAGAGCCTAACAGTCCGCACCCAAATGCAAATGATAAGAGGATTACCCTCCATCACAGATATCCAGATACACGTCTTCCTCTGTCTGCAAAGATCAGCACTTCTGTCAACTCAAGACATACACGCTGGTGCCAACCAGCTCCATCCTGCCTCGGCAAGCGGATGCCAAGACGGCACGTGGCTCAAGCCTAAGACCTGCTGCTTAAATGCGGCTTCACCATGCATTGCCCGAGCGATTTACTTCACGTCTTAACACACCACCCAAACCTTGGCCATTTACTTCACATCTTCCAGTACCAGTCTTCTCATCTATCCAGGGGCATAATGCTAAGCCCCAGGGCCAGATATGTCCCAGGACTCAGAATCCTCTTTTTTTTTTTTTTTGGAAACTAGTCTCATATATATGCAACACCCCAGGTGCAATCAGGGCAGCAATATATACTGATACACATTAATGTTTCTGTCACTAAATGGATGAATGCTCCATTTGTGGGATAAATAAAGACCCTTAAGTAACCTTATCTTATCCAGCTCAGGTTCTGCAGCTAAATTAGCTTTGCCACAAACTTAGGGAAACTGGTGATTTTCAGAGCCTTTTGAAATTCAGAAGTGTATTTGAGGGATCTGGGATCTGTTAGTACCCCCTTCCCTGGGAGAGATACAAGGGGACTAAGTTATATACATAGAAGCTTCTAACCCCAGTGCCTGGTACATAGGTAGCACTTAATATTGGTTACTCTTCTAACGTGTTAATTAGCTGCTGAATGAGACACAAGGTGATGCAAGCTGGCTGAGGGATTCAGCCGACTAGCGTTGGGTGGCGTGGGTGGAGGTGCTGCAGGGGTAAATCCGGGTCAGAAGGTAACCCAAGACAATTACACTAATTAAAATAAAACAAAATGACAATTTACTGCCCCTAAATTGCAAGAAAATAATACACCTGTCACACTGAACTCTTAAGTAAACATTTACTTCCTTTTGATAAAAGGGAGTTTCTCCAGGAGGTTAAGATCTGAAGATACTTAATAATTTCTGCTTCACATGTGGTTTCCTACTTGTAACTCTAAACAGCTTTCTTCCCTGTAAGTGGGTCTGATATTGGAGATTTTGTTCCAGGCAGGACCAAAAAAACTGGTTTCTCCTTAATGTAAAAAATTAAAATAAAAAAAGCAGTGAAGTTCTTATCGGGCACAGCAGGATTATAGCAAAATTTGAGAAGTTAAATGGTAAAGGCAAGAAGTATGGGGAACCCACCTCCCAAGTGCGGGGAGTTCAATTCACTCCCTTATCCCCTCCCTGTTCTACTGGCTTTCGGGACCCAACCTCCTAGAGACTAACGGAGAGATAGTGGAGACTCGACGGGGAGAATGAAGAGAACGTGCGCTTGGAACGCACTGCTCGGTGCCAGGTGCCCGGGATGTATTTTCACAATTACAAGGCAACAATTATTCTCCTCGTATTAATACGAATATTGAATTGGTAGGTGGGCAAACCATGATTTAAACTCAACTGAGACTAATTGGGACTACAGGCTGCCTGGGACTCGATCCCCCGGCCAAAGGAGAGAGCGTCGTCCTCACACTCCGGACCCTGGCTTCCTGTGACTGTTTATTCTGAAAGTGCACCCAACAACACGGGACTTCTATGATCTCTCAGAGTGAAGTATTTTAGTTCTTTCTAGGATCCCAAGCTGAAAATGTACTTACAATTTTATCTTGTCTCTGAAAAATTAAGGGGATCTCCATAAATGTCATGCATCTTTAGTTTAAGAGCGTATTTATATACATATTACATTGTTACCAAAGAGCAGCACAATTATAATCCAAGAACCTTCGGCTTGGTAGAGAGTTTAAGAATAAAACATATATTTAGTTGAACAGCCATTCTGGTCGTAAAGATTTTTATGGGGTCTGACCTCCCAAATGTCCCTCTATTACCATTCCAGAGTTTAATGACCTTTCCGAGAATGTGTTCTTTATGACAAATTAGAATCTCCCTTTCTAGAATTTCAGCTCATTCTACTTAGGTCTGACTATCAAGGAGATAACGTAAGACTCTGTCATACCTGTCATTTGGCTGCTTTATTACTTTTAGCTGAAAGTTCGTAGCAAAAATGAAAAGAAGGACAAATATATTTGAAAACAGATTTCAAGGTCTCTCTCCCCCTTCTTTTCTGTAAACTAGTGATTTCCAGAACTTGAACCTTTCCTTATTCCTGTCAATGCCCATTTATGCTGCCCTTTCCAGTGATTTCCTCTCTGATTGTTCTGTGTTCCTCATGAGCTTTGGAGAAAATAATTGAACATTATTAGTTTGAAGTGTTTAGCTTTGTAAACTAAAAGGCTCAATGACTTAAGTTTAAAAAAAAAGAATACTCCAGAGTCACGCTCATTTTTGAAAGTCCAAAACTGTTGACATATTTTCAACCTGTAGAATGCTATGATTTGAGTCTAAACAATTACCCTCATCTTGAATTTGTGTGATTAACCTTTAACCATTATTAAATTTCATGATGTTTTGGTTGGACCACTGAGGGGATTTTCTATTTGCAGAAGAAATTTCATAGGCTGTTACAATGAGGCTTAGATGCATACTTGAGGAAGATGGGAACACATTTGGAATCTATTATTGAAGACTCTAGAATTCTAGATGATGAAGGAACGGTGCATTGACACTATTTCCACTGCTACTGCTATAAATGCTACTACACCCTAGAATTTTCAAGGCTACACAGAGGAGCTGATGAAAATCACTTTTAAGAACCAATGTACTTAACGACCAGACTTATCACTACTACTTGATGGGCAAGACATGATATATTTAATACGGACAGTTTGTATTTGAGTTTTTAACCATTTTTTTCTATTTTTAAAACTATCTTATCCTTTGTTTTCTAATGTTTATTTTTGAAAAAATTTTTAATGTTTTATTTATTTTTGATACAGAGAGAGACAAAGCATGAGAGGGGGAGAGGCAGGGAGAGAGGAGGAGACACAGAACCGGAAGCAGGCTCCAGGCTCTGAGCTAGCCGTCAGCACAGAGCCCGACGCAGGGCTCGAACCCACGAACGAACGTGAGATCTGACCTGAGCCGAAGTCGGACGCTTAACCGACTGAGCCACCCAGGCGCCCCTCTAATGTTTATTTTTGAGAGAGAGTGCACGCAAGTGTGGCAGGGGCAGAGCGAGGGGGACGGGGATCCCAAGCTGGGTCTGCACTGACCGCAGTGAACATGAAGCAGGGATCCACCCGACACACCGGGAGATCATGACCTAAGGTGAAGCCGGACGCTCACCCGACTGGGCCACCAGGCGCCCCTAAACCTATCCTACTATTTTAAACCAAGTACCATTGACCCTGGTAAAAAGTGTATCCTGTGTACTGTGTTAATTCAGGAAATACTGGTGGAAGAGGAGAGGAAGTAAAGGAAAACGCCAAGTCTAATGTATGTTTCTATACCCACAATGCCAGGAGGAAAAGAGGCATGTAACCTTGATCGTCACTGTGGTGGCATGTAAAGCAAGAACAAAACGGGGGGCACGGCTGTGGCTCTAACTTACAGTCCGTGCACAGAGGGAACCAGCAGAGAGCAGTGGCTCTGAAGCCCGATCTTCTAATGAGCCTGCCTTTCCTGCCACTGACATTCCCAAGCGTGGCCCCTGAAGAACTGTGTAATTGGAATATCATGTGACAATTACTGTTACAGTGGATAAAAACAGAGGAAGAGGGACAAGGTCTCGGTTCACATCACATGCTAGATCATCTATCTACTAGCTCTGGAACCTTCAGAGGTGTTTCTTAACCCCTATAAACCTTAGTATCCACATCCATAGCAAGGAGACAACCCCTACCCCATACAACTCACCGGCTGAGATCATTAAGATGCTGACCACACAAAACAAGTTTGGAAGGTGTGATCTGCTATGTAAAGTATAATTTATACACTGTATATAATTATTATATGTACTGTTATACATTATACTATGTGATACATACAGCATAATCACTGTCTTCCAGGCTATGTCTTAATGTAAAAACATCATTTTTCCTTCCCTACCACTCCCTTTCCCAAGACCGTTTCCTTCTTTTACATACAACAAAGACATTCACTGTTATCTAAGTGAAAGAAGGTCCAAAATTCAGATTAAAAGGAAAGAAGTGTGAATAGACTCATAACGAATTGTCCTCCATTGCTTCTCAGTATAACTCAAGGTTAAGTTAATCTCCCACTACTTTTCCTAATTGAAGGACTCCACTGACACATCTTTGGTTATTTTAAATGTCCTCTGAGCTACGTTTAATAAACACTGTCTGTAAACACCTTTAGTAGAAGTAGGCTATGGAAACGCTGTTTTCCAGACCCATGCTGGCCTCTGCAAATAGTAGGTGTGAGATAACCGTCAGATCAGATGCACTCCATCATGAAAGTTGAGTAATTTTAAGGAAAGAGAATCAAATTCACGTTTTTGTACAATCAAACGGTTTGAGAAATATCAGAAAGTTCTAAGACTTCCTAGAAAAACTACTTCAGAGTTGGTACTCTCTTAAATATACTATCTGCATAAGGATTATAATAGCTCTTAAATTATAACTCCTAAACATAAATGCATGTTTTTTTTACTACAGATCATATTGCAAAGGTCTTAGACACGACCCTATTCAGTGGATCTTTCTTGCAATCTTATATCCATAAAAAAATACTGGAAAGTGTACAGAATTTCTGGTGAACCCTGTGGAAAGCCTTTGTAAAACCACAGGGGTGGGGTGAAGGGTACAGCTCTAGCTTACTTCTCTTAAATCCTGGCTAAGCCTCTGAAGCAGTAGACGGTGCAATAATCTTCCCCCAGAAGCTGGCTACTGAAGAGATGTTGAATAGCAGTGGTTTATCATATGGAATGGCCTGGCAATTGCATTTCACCTGCCTGGAAATCTAAGGAGGTGACCTGTGTGCAAACGTAATCTCAAAGACCACTGATGATGAACATGGACTCGGATGCGGCGCCTGTCCTTCTGGTGCCCGCCCCCACCACTCACCTGCCCCCGACCCCTGCTCCTTTCTCCTCTCTGAATGCCAATGGCAGGACTCTCTTTAAAGCACTGTTGTAGTGGAGGCAGAAGGTCCCACACCAAACCGCCGCATAACCAGCCCATTGTTGGGTAGGAGGATTGTGACATCAGCAGCAAGTTAGCCAACTACTCTACCAAACAGTTCACGTTCACTGATCCACAGGCCACCAGGCCACGGGCTGGATCTCATAAGAAGAGCTGCTATATTTTACTATCTTTAATTTGAATTTACTGTGACACAGGCTTCATGTTTGGCAATCTGTGAAACAACAATAGAAATGCATGTGGCAGGGGCACCTGGGTGGCTCAGTTGGTTAAATGTCCAACTCCGGCTCAGGTCATAATCTCATGGTTTGTGGGTTTGAGCCCTGCGTCAGGCTCTGTGCTGACAGCTCAGAGCCTGGAGCTGCTTCAGATTCTGTCTCTGGCTCTCCCTGCCCCTCCCTTGCTTGTGTTCTGTCTCTAAAATAAATAAACATTTAAAAAAAAAAAGAAAGAAAGAAATGCATGTGGCATTTCATTGCATTTTAGTTGACTGTCGTTTTGGAATGCCACAGCCAGATACCACGCAGGGTGACACATGGGTACAAAGGTGGGCAAAGACTGTCTCCGTTTGTGCTCTCCGTGCTCTCTGAGCAGCCCCCAGAACGTCACACTGCAGGAGCTCTGAGGCTCTTTCTTACAATTCCCCTATAAACTGTGTAAGCACACATTTTCAGTGCCCAATGCCCTTAACCCTACCTAGGGCATGCTGGGGAGGCAGGTGGGAGGGCGGAGTTCTTCTGTGGTTTCCAGAGCCCCACACGAAGCTAAGGTATCCTAAACATTTAAAAATAACTGTAACCAGGGGCACCTGGCTGGCTCAGGCAGTAGAGCCTGCGACTCTGGATTTTGGATTGTGAGTTCAAGCCCCATGGTGGGCACAGAGCTCACGAAAAAAGTGAAAAATTAAAATACAAAACGTGAACTATTTAACAATGTGAAGAAGAGCTGAACGCTATCGTGCCTTAAACATGTACAAGCAGTCAAAGAAAATAAAGTTCCTCACGACGTTCACTGTTCACGAACTATCAACAGAGGGGAAAAAAAACCTATCTCAAAATCTTATATATAAAAATAGCTCTCAAAAAAATCTGCACATGAGACCCCCGGTAGACACACTAAAACACTCTGCTTTGTGTCTCTACACTTCATAATGTACAGAGAACATGTGATCAATTACCTCACATTCCTTCCATGAGCCAAACTCCACATATTCTCTACCATAAAATGCCAGAATAACCAAGTGGCCTAAAATATTAAAAAGCAAAGAGAATTAGGTTAACATTAAAAATGGATTCTTTGATGTATACAAGTTATGTGAATATTTCATATTATTGAATCGGTGGATAAATATCAATTGCCAAGTAAGTGGATTGTTTTTAAAGCATTTCTTTACAAGACTGCTTCTATGTTTAAGTTTCCTATGTAGTTGAAAAAGAAACTGTTTTGACTTGACAGGGAAGGAAAGAGAACTTCTATTTGTCAAAGAAGAAACACATTACTCTAATAATCAGAGAAAAGGTAAGTGAGGGAAAATCCTGCAGAGAAGGAATCTTTTAAAGACTCTGCTCATCTAAATTGTGAAGACGAGAGACCAATGTGAGGATCAGCCTGCTGCTCGCACTTTGTCTATCTCTCTCTCAAAAATAAACAAATAGTAAAAACATTTAAAAATCTTTTTAAATAATAACACACAAGATTTGTTTCTTAAATATAAACAAAAACATACATAAGTAGGTGACAAGGCTTGAGAAATTACTAAAAAATGCAAGATTATTCAGTTTTATGAAAAATTTAAAAAGAAATATTTGGTTCAGGGCAGAACAAGCAAGATCACTTTTAAACTAATGATTTTTATTTGCTAATAAAGGAATTTTAGGGGCGCCTGGGTGGCTCAATAGGTTAAGCGTCCGACTTCAGCTCAGGTCATGATCTCATGGTTCAGGAGTTTGAGCCCCACATCAGGCTCTGTGCCGACAGCTCGGAGCCTAGAGCCTGCTTCAGATTCTGTGTCTCCCTCTCTTTGCGCCCCTACCCCGCTTGTTCTCATTCTCTCTCTCTCCCTCTCTCTCAAAAAAATAAACATTAAAATTTTTAATATAGTAATTTTAGGGTAACACTAAATACAAATATGTACTTAAGTGTATTTGCTTATTACCTATGTTCATACTTTTTTTTGCCCTAAATTTGACCCATGGGATCAGAGATCAATTTAGTACAGAGTATATCTGATCACTTAGTCAACTATAAACAGCATCATAGCTGCCTGGCGTGATCTACTTTTGTTTGTTTTCTTTTTTTCTTCGAGGGTAAAGATGGCATTAAGTGACAGTTGCCATAAATTTTTATTTGGGTCCATTAACCCGGGAAAAACAACACAGAAAACAGGCACAGCTGAGTATATATGAACAGGCAACAGTCCAAATACACATATTTGGGGTTACTTGAACAAGACAAGGATCACTAAAATAATCACAGGTGTTTGCTGTGTATTTAGTGGATTACAAGTCAGATACAGCAAAAGTGCAATCATCTACACTAATTAACACACCAGCGTTCTCAAAAAGAACTTAGCAATTTTAACCCTATTATCAGACGTCCCTGTTACTTTACTGGCATTATGAAATCCAGGAGAGTTTCTGACCTGAGGTATTACAGTTATTATAAACTAGGTGACTAAACCATACTTTGTACTTTTGTACAAAGGACTGGGGTTTTGCATCGCTACAATTAGATGTTTCTAAGATAACTCTCGCAACTCCTTCCATTTTTTCCCCCCGATGACCCTCCCTTATAGCTCACTTGTTCAGCGAGTATCAGTGAAAATTCAAGCTAATCTACATTTATCTGTGTCCTCTGCTCTCCTCCAAACAGGTTACGAACACAGCGTCCGCTCTGAACACCTTTCACCGCCGCATCGGACACAAACATCACTGCTCAGAATCTCTTCGTTTCTTGAATGAGCTCAAGTTCATTGTCACAGTTCACTGATGGTGCAAATGTGTGTTTGCCATTGGTCATTTTAACCTTAAAATCCAATTTGTTTCTTAAAGCCTGTCCTCATATAATATTACTCAATTTTTTGTTTAGGAAAGAATGGCACCTCCACTAGGTCCCACCCATCCAAATACTCGCTGTGCCCGGGCCCGCCTGCGAGCAGCTCACACACCACCCGCCAAGTACAGCAAAACGCTTGCTCTCTCAAAGCTCCTACGCTGGCCCCTGAAGAGCTTGTTCTCCTTCCTCCTCTATTCCTTAATGCCTTTCTTCTCACACCTCTGACACAGCAATATCTTCATCTTGCCCTTCAACATTTATGGTAACACGCACTTGGTAACATGCTAGAAGCTGACTTGGTGCCACAGGATACAGAGGTGAGCAAAACAGTTACCGGGCATTCAGGGCCCTCCTCATCTGTCCTAACCTTCTCAGGGGCTTTATAACTCGCCCGCGACGCAGTGGCCTTTCACCTTTTACACTCCCATTTTCTCATACTCCACAGCTCGTCAGGAAATGTCGGGCTGATCCGTCATTCACGGCAGATAACCCATTCCAGCACTGCCCTGAGACCCAGGCAGAAGGGGCCACTTCCCTGGAATCCTTCCCATAAACTGAGAAATGTGCCCAGCCCAGGGCCATTCTGACTCCTCTGCACTCTACCTGGGCAAATCCCCAGGACTCGGACCCCTTACAGAGCCCTGGACTACAGTCCCCAGGGCAGACGGAGAGGCGGGCATACTCACCTCCAGCCCAAGAGGTAGTCAAGACATAGCGTGCAAAAACTAGGGCATGTGGACATGTTACAGCAACGAGCCTGGGAGATGGGGAAGAGGAAGGAGACTTCAGGACAGGGTCAAGGGTGCTGAAGGCCAGTTCTCTCTTCGCCACTATGTTCTAGAACAGAACTCCTAAAACATCCAGGAATTCTAAGTGGCCATCCATGTCCTAATAAAGTTGTATCAGTCAAATTATGAGGTAAAAGGATATTTTACCTAATAGTTAGCTGATCCGCAGCATTTAATATGTAGACACACTGAGTGAGCTTCCACGTGTACTCTTACACCCACAAGGCTGAGGGATGGGCCGGGTTCCGACACCTCCTTTCCATCTATGGTTCCCCAGCTCCCATCTTCGTCACAAGCCGCCAGCAAGGAGGATTATACCGGTGGTGTGGACATAGTGACAGTAAAAGGGGCATGACGAGTATCTCTCACTGAAGGTCCTGGCACCGTACTGGCCTCCAATCTATACTAAACTCGTCCACATCCTTTGTGTGGTGATGACATATGCATAGCTTTACATTTCTATCCGTGAATGGAAAGTCACAGAGCAGCAGCAGGATTCGAACCGAAGTCTTTCTGAATTAAAAGCCCAAGTTCTTCACTCCATGTACTTCCTTTCAGGCGGTAACGAGAAGTCTCCCTCGCTTCAGACTCCCTCTCTGCTCCTGCACACAGGTCTGCCAGACGGCACTCCCACAGCCCCATTTCCACCTTCACGGTTGATCCATTTCAAAAACAAGACACTGGTGGGTTATGCTCCATCCAGCTAAGTTCCAAACCCTTTGCCTCATTTTCCATTCCATTCTACCTGCTTCATTACTTCCCTAGAAACTTTTTTTATTTAAAAAGTTTTTTATTGTTTTATCTATTTTTGAGAGAGAGTGAGTGTGTGAGCTGGGGAGGGGCAGAGAGAGAGGGAGACACGGAATCCGAAGCAGGCTCCAGGCTCCGAGCTGTCATCACAGAGCCCGACGCAGGGCTCAAACCCACAAACCACGAGATCATGACCTGAGCTGAAGCCAATTGCTCAACCAAATGAGCCACTCAGGCGCGCCTCCCCCCAAAGAAACTCTTCACCCCAAGATAGATCTGCCTCTATCTCTAGGATGTGCTTACCTCCTTCCTCGGGAAGTTACAGCCAGTACACCCCCTCCCCAAGATCCATCTCGTGCCCACCCTCCTTCCTGAAGACGTCTCCAAAACCATTCCAGACCAGAACCCTGTCTCCATTTTTGTGAGTCACCGAAGCACTGACGGTCCCCCATCAGTCAGCAAGTCAGGAAGCGATGCGCTCAGCATGCAGGGAGCCACACAGGACAGGGCTCTTTGACTCCAAATCACCTCGTAGACTTTGCTGGAAGGCAACATCGCAGAGCTGGGTAAAGTGCCTCTAAGGACAGAGCACCTGGCTGAAAATCTGCTTGGATCACACATTATCACGGACTTTGCTTCTAGTTCACATAGGAAAGTAATTAACACCAGTTCTTATATAGTAAGCAGACTTTTTGGTCCCGGAACCCGCTTAGATCTGAAATTTCTTTGAGAACCCCAAAGACCTTTTGTTTCCGTGTGTTGTATCTAGTTGGGCACTGGTAAATGTTGGTCAGCTCTCCTTCAGACCCCTCAAAAAAGCCACATGTGTAGCTTCTGCTCATTTCCATACTGTAAATACTCCCAACACGACCCATTTCAAGCCAGCAATGGGACATGCGAATGGGGAAGGCGGTGTTAGGAGATGAGCAATGCGGATGGTCTCCAGCGAGTGATAAACTTTGGTACGTCACTAGTGATGTCTATCTAGTCATTATATTCGAAAGCAAAGTGGGGAAAGGTAATAAATAGTTATTAAAAAATTACAAATTATTACATCTTAACAGAAACACATTTTATGAATTATATCAAAATTTTCCAGAAGAAAAAAATTTAATGAGAACAATGGCATTGTTTTATATTTTTGTAAGTTTCTTTTAATATCTTGCTTAACAGAAGACAACAGGTTTCCTGGGGTGCCTGGGTGGCTTGGTCAGTTAAGCGTCCAACTTCGGCTCAGGTCACGATCTCCTGGTTTGGGAGCTGGAGCCCCACATCAGGCTCACTGCTGTCAGTGTGAAGCCCACTTCAGACCCTCTGTCATTCCCCCCCTTTTCTGCCCCTCCCCTGCTTACACTCTGTCTCTGAAAAATAAAAACATTAAAAAACTAAAAAACAAAAAAAGAAAACAATTGGCTTTTCACATATCCTTCTGTGCTCAATCTGTCGTCTGGGTTGAATATATTAAGAAAACGCAGCCTCACGTACACATTCGGTTTTAAAAGGAAGGACCTCCTGGGGCTGGTGGCCCTAGGCGTCCTGCATTCACACCTAAAGCAGCATGCACGCACAGTGTACGGTTTGCGTAAAAGACACTCATGTGGCAAGACCTTACCAAGAATGAGAGTTCAGACTGGCCTTGTGGTTTAGTTTTTCCCACCTAGCAATTATCTCCATATGAGTAATTCTAACTTGAGCCTGTACTGAAATGCAAGTTTATGCTACGCCATACATATGTGTGTATATTTACATACACATGTATATAAATGTGTACATACACATATGACGGCTCCCCAATTCAACAAGTCAAAGTGGTAAGAATATCAAGGGAAAAAAAGATAACGTGAAAAAGATCAACTGAAAACTTCATTTGTGGGAGAAAAAATTCTATGCAGAAAGAACATTTATGAAGCTAACGTATGAATCTTCACTGAGCTGGACGTTAACAGTCAATTAAACATACAAGGTACAATTATGTTCTACATTCTTACAAGTGGACAACTGTACCTTATGTACGAGATGGTAAGTCACAGAGTTATATATTCACTGATGTCAAAAATCCGGCTTCTATCAGAACAGAATTATAATCCATTTGACTCTGGAATTTAAAACTTCCAAATTTAATATTCTAGGCAATATTTAAGTCTTCAAAATTGAATCATTAAACAGATTAGCAATGTAAACACAGGTGTGCCTGGGTGGCTTAGTTGGTTAAGTGTCCAACTCTTGATTCCAGCTCAGCTCATGATCTCATGGTTTGAGAGTTCAAGCCCTGCATCAGGCTCTGTGCTGACCGCACGGAGCCTGCTTGGGATTCTCTCTCCCTCTCTCTGCTCCTTTCCCTGCTCTCTCTGTCTCTCTCTCAAAATAAATAAAACTTTAAAAAAAAAAAAAACATAGGCACATATATCATCCTCGGGGGGAAAAAATTCATTGAACCACCAGTAACACTAGTGGTTTTACCTAAAAGTCTGTAGCTGTGGAACCTTCAGTGCTATTTTTCCCCAGCTCTAAGTGTCACAGTCGCCTAGTATTCTCCCGCTTACAATATCAAGGCAACATTAAGAATTAAGCACGTTCTGTACCTCCTCCTCTCCTTAAGCTTAGGCGGAAATTACCTTCTTCAAAGAATTGAAATAGGATAGTCACTGCCTAAACCGACTTAATCCCACTAGCTACTTCAAACCATTCTATTTCAAAACCTCTTCTATTCTTCTGAAAATACTATCTTCTCATTAAATTAAATGCCTTATGGTCTCGTTAGCAACAACAGGACACATGAAAACTTAAACTTGATTTTGTAAATCAATAGTGAGCATGTTGTACATTTTTTAGGGCTAGACCGAAAAGTAGCAAAGGGAATCGGTTTTTACAGGACTCCACTGCCACGTTCCTTCTCAGCAGAAGCTGAGACTCATTTCCAGGTCTCTTAGATCAATATAAAGTGTTAACACAAGCTTGGGCACTTGTTTCTGCTCCTACAGTTCTTTACATGCGAGAAGAATTTGAACAGAGGCTAAATGTTGATGTAAAGTCTGCTGTACATATTTACTGAAAATACACAAATGTGTCGTGTTCTTTAAGTTCTACCTTTTGTGCAGGGAACAAGCATTTCCTGCGCAGGACATACTGCTCCTATCCGCTGGCGCTGTTGCAATCTTTAAAGATCACATCCCCAGACTCGACTCTCTGAAGAGGGGTGGCTTCGTAAAAGTTTTAAGAAATCCTCTCTACAGACCAATACTGGAAATGACTTAACCACATACACAGGACATAGTCTCTCTCTTTGAAAACAACTTTGTTTCTAATTATATCCAGTCCCATGTTACTATTTTCAGCAGCCACCCTCTTCTACAAAACCTTCCTCATACCTCAAACCTCCCAGAGACGGAGCTACTGACAGCACCAGCTACCGCAGCACGAGTGCTGACTCCAGACTGCCACGCTAACTTCTCTAGGTGCGCTTAGCTCGTTTTATCTTCCACTTTTTCATTATAACCCAACTGAATAGTTAGCATCTCCATATTTACATTAAAAAATCTGAGATCAAAGTAGGTAAGAAGAAGCTTAAAGTTAATTAGCTATCAAATGACTAAAGCAGAACTTAAACTCAGGTCTCTTCTACCCAAAAGACCAGGACTCATACCTCTGCCTAACAATTTTGCAAGCTGACAGTCCTCATGTGACACACATCAGGTATTTACACCTTGTAAGGTGGAGACACAAGCAGTCACGGGTATTGGTGTATGTGGGAGAAACGTATGGTTGTCTCGCGTGGTACAGTTTGGGTCTTTGTGGGAATCTTACAGTTCCGTGCAAGCACTACAACAGCCTTCTCCTGATGTGACAGTCCTGACAAATCTCTATATCCAAGGTTAGCTGGAGGTAGGATTTGTGATCTTCCCACAAATCAGCTTCTCACGGAACTTGTTTGTGTCTTCATGAGGGAGCTGCGATCTCACACTCGAGACTGGCCCACAGCGCATGCTGCACCGTGCGGACGACAGGGACACAGTCCGAGTGGTCAGAAGGTGTAGCGCGCCAGGCTACTGACCTGCTCGACTACGATTCAGACTCACTGAGAGGACAGTTCTAGTAAGTGCTATGCGGCCGCGAGGTAAAATACCAATGCAACAATGTGAAGCGGCAGTAAAACTTCGGAAACATCGCGGAAGGTAACCACAGCCACATCGTGACTTTTTTCCTCTAGAAAAACAAACCATTCCTTCTTGTGAAAGGAATGCCTAAATTCCAATGTTAAACTCACTGTGGCTCTACTGGCTTACTAAGGGATAAAGAATATTAAAAATATTTGAGAAATTAGGGGCGCCTGGGTGGCTCTGTCAGTTAAGCATCCAACTTCGGCTCAGGTCATGATCTCACAGTTCTTGAGTTCGACCCCCATGTTGGGCTCTGTGCTGACAGCTCAGAGCCTGGAGTCTGCTTGGGATTCTGTGTCTCCCTCTCTCTCTGCCCCTCCCCTGCTCCTGCTCTGTCTCTCTCTCAAAAATAAACATCAATTTAAAAAAAAATTTTTTTAGTATTTCAGAAATTAATAATCGAGTGCTAAGATTTCCAAAAGTTTGAGTTCTGCCTGTTAAAAGTAGCATTTACACTGGATTGGAATAATAATTCATCAGTTAGCAGAAAACAGCCTCTCTGATGATGCCAAGCTGATCCCTGGATCTCTGTGCCTCACAAGAACATCCTAGAATCCTCACAAGACTAGGAAGCTAGTCTAATGTCAGGTGGGGGCACTAAAATGTCTTAATGGGAAAATGCCAACGCGGGCAAACTATTATCATAGAAATGCAAAAGGGCACGCACTCAGTCACCGATGAACATCTCTACCTAAAGCAAATGTACTGTTTAAGAAAAAAAAAAAGTTTGTATACCATTCACTCGGTTCTATGCCATGCGCCTGAGAGGTTGATTTTACCTTTAGCGGAAGCCGCGTCTTTCCTAATCTGTTTAGGGCAGCTGTCAAGTAATCAGAGTGAGTGGTGCCATTTTAATAAGGAAGTCTTTTAATGAAATATAATAGGTCACAAATACCTAATTTCTGCTCTTTACTGTAATTGCCAGTCTCTACTATAACTGCCACTTTAACAATCTTTTCCGAACGCGGACACAAAAGATGAACAAATCAAGGGGATTAGCATGTGTGTGTGTTTACAGCTTATTGCTGTCAGAGGCGGCGCGGCTCCCCTCCTGACTCCAGCGGGCTGCATGAGGACCCGTTTCTCTGGATGGGGGCATCCTGTTCCAGGTCATGAAAGCCTCTGAACTAATCTCTCGCGCGGCTACATAAGCGGACGCATCCTACAGAACCCACGGGCACAACGCCGACAACGGCCCGGCACCGTTGCCCTTCAGGAACACCGCTCGTGTCCCGTCGCTGGGGTCCCTGTACACACTGCTGCCTCACTCTTCTGCAGCAAATCCTCGGCCCTGTCGGCTACTCACTCACAACCTCAAAAACGCTGTTTGTATACAGTTCAGATAGCCTCTTTTTAAGCTAAATTGTCGCTTCTCACGAGCATCCGTTCTAGGCGCGCACGCACGTGAACTGCAAACAAACTCTAGAGACTGGCTACAAAATTAAAACAGATCTCAAAGAGAGAAAACACGGTGATGACTTTTATTTTTAAAAAGTACATTCGGTGTACCTATTTGACCACAGCTCCGTTTTAAGTTTATGATTAAAGAGTCTTTAAAGAAACTAATGCCCTGAAAACTTCTTTACATTATAACCATTTTACCTTTTTATTTTGAGCATACAATTTTTTTAACCAGTACTGTTTTAAATTTGGTACTAATCTTGCTATTTTAGCATCAGAAGTCCTGGGCACAAACGGGAGTAGTTTGGTATGAAGTTTGCCCATGTTTCAAAGGGCAGGCTTCCCCGAACCAAACTAGCTCACTGTGAAAAGAAAACCATGACAACTGTTTGCACCTCTTGCTTTATTATTACATCCGGCCTGGTCACTCTTAGAAATTCAGTCTATTATGGTTGCTAGGAGTCTGTTGCTGGGCAACGCAGAAGGGTATGCGGTGCTGTCAGGCTAAGGGGTGCTAATAAACCTGTGGGCTTCCCTCTAGGAGTCTGACCAGTGTGCTTAAAGGGCTTAATACTTTTCAAGAGTGACCGGCCCACAATTCAAGACACATCCTATTAAAAACAAGTCACACTGAGAGATTTCTAACAAAGGAACAAAACGCTAAACATACACAAATATTCAAAATGTATCCTCAGAATCCCGAACTAATTTGGTAAAACAAACAAAGAACAGATTATGATCTACATTTCAATTATACCACCTACTATCCCCAAGTTTTTATTCCCATATAGACCCTGAAAGGTCATAATGGAAATAGATGAACAGAGAAAGTTTCAGGGGGGATAAAAAAAAAAAAAAAAGCAGTACTAAGTACCTTCAACTTTGATTGAAAAAAAAAATATATATATATATATATATCATACTTATACAAACTCCATTAACAGAAAAATAAACTAAACCTAGGAATCCAGGAGTACTTAAGTAAGCAAAAAACTAAATAGCATTCTCCCCTCATCCCCGGGGCCACACAAAAAACAAAAACAACAAAAAACTGAGAAAGTTAAGAAATTCCAAATTTCATTTTATTATAAAAACAGGTCATTTTTTTTTTCTTTTCACCCCTTTGCTCAGTAATGAGTTTATATTGATTCTAAATCTATCATATACATATTCTGGAACTTTAAAGAGTAACAATAAGTTATTCACAGAATTGCACTACAAACAGATGGCATTACTTGAATGTAAATGAGAAGAAAAAAGATAGTAGAGCCTGTCAATAAAATACTGCTAACAAATTGTGTAAAAAATAACGTGAAAATTGGGCAGTGGATAAGAGAGGACGTCTATCTACTTTAAAAGAAGAAATTTTTGGACTTTTATTTCCTTATATTTGGTAGGCCTTTTTTATAAACTATTTGAAGACAAAATCAGATGAAGGTGGTTTACCATAAAATACCAAAGACCATAAATTGAAGTAAAAATATGATATAACTTTACAATAATCATCTTAACTATAAAAGTGTACCTAGAATATTCTAAGGATATTTTGGCTATACTGCCAAACTTTCACAAGTTAAAAACAGATTTTTTTATTTTAAAGTCGGACAATATCTCCCGACACCCACTGCGGTATTTAGTCCTTCTACCCAACCACTCGGAACTGGGAGCATTTTCTAAAATCATCTGTCGGCTGCACCACCAGATTCTCTTTCTAAAGAGCCTTGTATACCTACCCTCCGACGGTTGTTTCTATTTCTTCTTCTCATTACACACTATGGGAAGCAGAGTAAAGGAATTTAACTATTTTTTCTAAAGTACCAAGAAACAACAAACAGGAATGCAGAACACTATCCAAAAAAACAAAGACAAAGAATCCAATAATAAAAGAGAGCTGACGCAGGCCAAGAGGTGGAAAGGCAGCATCTAACGAAGAACAGAGACCGAGGCCGGAAGATAAAGGCTTGGCTAAGAAGGTTTAGAAATGCAGAGCCAAGCAGAGCAGAACGGAACAAATGGGAGGCCGGGGCAGAAAGGACGAGACAGGAGTGTGGTAGAAAGAGAGCACGTGAGAGAAAATTTGCAGAAAGAAACAGGGACTCATTTCACAGGTGGAAAAAAGAAAAAAATATATAAAAGAAAATTTCATATTCAGTAACGTCGTTTTCCTTGATCCATCTTAAATTCTTAAGCAGGGCATGCGTGCAACAACTCAGAAAATGTTCTTAAAGATGCAGTGATATCAATAACACTTATGATGTAAAAACCCAGTGATGAGTTAACTTGAAGACTCAAGTTTACAATGAAGGGATTTGAAAACTTTCCGATTCTCCTTCAGGATAAGGCACATGTAACTTAATTCTAAAGCTGCAGGACCTAATCTATGAAAATGTTTCTAAAAGTAACAAAAATGGGTTTTTCCCAACAAGAACAAAACCTTAAAACACAACACTACA